>QFEN01003561.1:16499-35732 GCA_003316125.1 Auricularia polytricha
ATTCGGGACGGGAAGAAGATCCGGGGGCCATTCATTAGTATGATCTGATAGTCTAGTGAAGTCGAGGCGTTCGAAAATGGAGAGCAGAGAATAACTTAGTAAGTATACTTACGTTGTTTCACAGATATTACACACCGCAAGGGCCGAGTCAAAGTGTTATAGAAACCTAAGGATGCTCGTTGGAGTCCAAGTTAACAGTGCGACATATTACTCTGCGTCATTTTTACATCGAGATATGATTGGGCTTACAATGGGTTTCGAAAGGAGGAACACTTTTAGACTGTGTGTTTCGCCATATGGCTGATCTGTGGCCAATGATGCCACTGATCGATCATGGATTCCTGGAAAACCTGTGACCCACGTTACGTTGCAGTGTGTAGTGAAGAATGCGCACCACGTGTGTGTACTCTCATCGCATATTTAATTCCTTGGCCTTTGTAATAACACTGACTGTGGTTAGTGGAATCTACCGCACAAAAAAGCATAGAGATACGTAAGTGTAAGGAGCACAAGTCCTTGATTGTAAAATTGCTGACTCAGAATCAGATACTCATGTGGGACATGCGGGAGTGGGATCACGGTCTAGTTATCACACCAAACATGTACGGCGGGTACCGCGGAGTATATACGGGCCCACTCAGATAACCGAGGCATTACTCCGTGTTCTCCGATTTAGACCTGTCGTGAGGATGAATTCGATCAGTTGCACTTTTGTTTAACTCCGATCACGATCGTTGAACTTCACCTTGAAGCTGCGGTATGATATTACTCTTCAGTGGTTGACCTGATGCGCCGGGCTTACAATCAATTCTCGTCACTATGGTGCTAATTTCAATTAAGGCTTGACCCATGGAATTATACGAAGCATTGATTCTAACGGAGGCTGGTACTGATTTCATGGTCAGATCCTCGACCCCAGATTGATGATAGCTTGAGTCACGTGTACTAAAGGGACTCAAATGGCGTCAAGACGGCCACCCAGCCAGTCTGATGAGATACGGTGAGATTTGGCTACACTGGCACTCGAGTCTCGAGCATCCGTGGTAGCCCAGCTATCGAGTCCTGTCTAAGCCTAGGCAATATCAGGGCTACGTCATCATATTAAACGTCGGCTACTGCTCGGGGCTGTGGGCGCTTTGATTGGCGATCGCTCGCTTTAAGAACCGATGACTGGCTCGCATCTTCTGGCGCTAAACCCTTGGATTATACTTTGATATGGCCTCCACCTCATCATCTCTCCGTGCTCTTTCACGTAATGTACGAGCTACTCCGAGGTTATTAGCAAAAAAGCCATTACATACTGCCACCTATTCGCTGTTAGCGCGTCAACAGCCAGCCCAACGCTCGTGGGTGGCGAATAAACGGGTGAGTCATGACCATAGTCATTCAAGAGAAAAAAATACTAACTCCTTCAGGTTCTTGCTACCAGAGGCTTGAAGACGCTCGACTTCGCTGGTTCAAAAGAAGTCGTGTACGAGCGCAGTGATTGGCCTCTGGCAAAACTCCAAGACTACTTCAAAAATGACACCCTCGCTCTCATTGGCTATGGCTCACAAGGACATGGTCAGGGCTTGAATGCTCGTGATAACGGTATCAACATCATCATCGGCGTTCGCAAGGACGGGGAAAGTTGGAGACAGGCAGTAGAGGATGGATGGGTTGGTTCTCTTCTGAATGTTAATGCAGTCAATCTTTGACAATCTCCGGTATGCCGTACTAGATACCTGGAGAATCGCTCTTTCCTATCGAGGAAGCCATTGGCAGGGGTACGATCGTCATGAATCTACTCTCAGATGCAGCACAGTCATCGACATGGTCTCAGATTTCGCCTCTCATTACGAAAGGCAAAACCCTCTACTTCTCGCATGGGTTTTCAGTCGTGTACAAAGACGATACCAAGGTGGTCCCTCCAAAGGATGTCGACGTCATTCTAGTGGCACCAAAAGGATCTGGTCGTACGGTCCGAACCCTGTTCAAGGAGGGCAGAGGCATCAACTCCAGTGTCGCCGTTTTTCAAGACGTAACTGGCAAAGCAATGGAGAAAGCTGTAGCTATTGGGGTCGCTATCGGCTCTGGTTACATGTACGAAACAACCTTTGAGAAGGAGGTGTTCTCAGATCTGACTGGTGAACGTGGTGTGGCAAGTACTCCGTCATCATTCTGCGTGTATACGCTGAGATCAAGTCCCTTTCCTAGCTCGCCGCCGCTATCCGTCAGTCCATCACTGTCATCTCATCGATTGCAGTCTGACTGGTTGACCATTTACAGAGGGATTATTCTGCGCACAATACAAGGTGCTTCGTGCTAACGGCCATTCGCCTTCAGAGGCATTCAATGAAACCGTCGAAGAAGCCACCCAATCTCTGTATCCTTTGATCGGACAAAAAGGGTGAGTCTCCCTATAATTCTGGCTCCACAAGTTAGTGACCTGTAACCGTTCACAGCATGGATTACATGTTCAACGCCTGCTCCACCACCGCCAGACGAGGTGCCCTTGACTGGGCGCCGATTTTCGAGGAAGCAAATCGTCCGGTGTTCGAGAAGCTCTATGAAAGCGTGAAGAATGGCACGGAGACGCGCAAGGCGCTCGAATTCAACGGCCGTGCCACTTATCGCGAAGACCTGGCCAAGGAGCTGAAAGAGATTGACGAGCAGGAGATCTGGAGAGTCGGAAAGGTCGTCCGTTCGTTGCGTCCTGACTACAAACCAGAATAAGCCTGATTGTTCGGTATCCTGCAAACAAAAATAGCGCCGTACGATGCTTGGTTGTTTCTGATAGTTGATCTGATATTAAAAGTAATGCGAGGCTTCTGTTGAATGTATATCAGTTCTAGAGCAACGGTAGAACCATAGGGATCCGATGAGTACTTCCTAGAAGCACGGACTCGTACGCGGGGCAACCCCAGGCCTCGACATGAATTAAGGAAGAACTTCCTTCGATTCTAGTCACTCTAGGGGAGACCCCTCGACTGCGGGGTCCAGCCAGGCCTAGGACTAGGTCCTCGCTATACAGCATATCGTGCTAACAGATATCAAGAGTAAATTGATTACCCGCTCTTGGTTTATGCATGCCAACCGGCGCTCCGACTTGGTGTTGTAACTTCTTACCAATTATCCGGTGCATAGACGTGCAAACAGACCCACATTGACGGTGAACTACCGGTGATTACGCTGATTGGGGTTCCTTCACAGCGAAGACTTCCTGTGCGCTCCTGTGCGTAGCAATGCTGACTTCGAGTGTCGAACTGATCACCGGAACTATACACCTTCCGGCATAAATGACGCAGCATGACAATTTCCAAATCTTTTTGGGTTGATCAATGTTGATGCAACATTGATGCAACGTTGATGATGGCTCGAGGTCAACGTGGAGGCACATTTACAATTCCCTATTATGCTACATCATCATTATCTGCACTCCATGTCGGCTTTTTCAGGGTTTCATGCCAAAATCTCATGCCCTTCCACATCGCGTCGCTCTCCCATAGCGTTGCAAATTGAACACCATCGCGACCTGTAGCACGTTTGCTAGTCCGTATAAGTTGATCCATGTGATATGTCGCCGTGTCGTTTCTGGAGTCGATCACCTCGCCAAGACGTCTAAGAGAGTTGGGGGATGCCACTCGGTTGCCTTGACGTGTGACGGGCAATGTGGTGGTTTCCGTGTCCTCATAGCTTTCGTTGCTGCCGAATTTTGGCACCGCTGACTCGCCTAGGGGCTGCGTAACTGAAGGCACATCCTGCGCAAATATGCGAATGGGGGTGTGACTTGAAGCCGCTGATCGAGCGGAGTCTTCACCATCCTCCCTGCTCCCAACTTTGGCAGGCGCGATTACTGGTTCTAAACGCATAAGAGGAAAGCGCCAACGATTCCTGGAGGAAAATTGCATTCGGGTGAAGTCAATAGCAGGCACAGGAGGAGAGTTGGCAGGCACATGAGGAGAGTCTTGAAGACACGCAATAGGGCTGGTGCCGTTCGCGATGAGAGTATATCCAGGGGATTCATAGGCGCATTTGGGGTCAACAGCCATCTCATCAT
The DNA here is from genome assembly GCA_003316125.1 of Auricularia polytricha. NCBI lineage: Eukaryota > Fungi > Basidiomycota > Agaricomycetes > Auriculariales > Auriculariaceae > Auricularia > Auricularia polytricha. Next base: position 20,539 of record QFEN01003561.1, read on the forward strand.
TTTGCTGAGAACAGTGGAATGATGATCCCTGGGATCTATGTTTTGACATAGCTTTGAAGGGGGGAGTAAGGTAACCGGGAGCGGATGGTGTGAGATTATCGGGAGTTGTCTTTGCGAAGCATATATCGGGTGTAACAACATGGGTTGATATAGCATCACGGTTATGTTTAGCAACTGCAGAGTCGTGTGCTTCTGTGATTGCGATATCGGATGAACTTTCCGCTGATGAAGGTGATGGTTCCAAGATCAGTATCCGACGTTTACGTGGACGTCGCGGGAGGCTGTCTCCTGATTCACTCTGCAGTGCATTAGGGCAGGCGAGGCTGTCTCTCTGGCGCTTTCGCTTCCGGAGGGCGTTCGGCGGTGTTTGGGGACGATTCCGTGGCGCAAAAGGCCGAGATACCTGTTGTGGATATCGAGGAGAAATTATTGGGGCGAGCATGTGATCTTGGATTCCCATACGACTGAAAGGTGGTCCAGCATCAAATCCATCTGTGGGAAGAGTATATGAGATCCCGGGGTGGTGTGAGGTGTGGCCGTGGAGATATCGTATAAGCAGAGAAACTAGTAGTATGTTTTGACAAGTAGAGCGTTTGAAGGGCCAAGAACGCAGCATGAGACGAAATCGTACCGTCAAGTATGTATTCCACGATTGGAACACGAAACGAATGCGCGACGCAGTGCAAAATCCAACCCACATGTATCACCTATGTGGAGCCTGTTTAGCAAGGGAAATCTGATGTTAAAAAAGCAGCTCACCACTACTGATCTTCTGCAAAGTATGCTGGTCCACTCGTCTTCACGACTGACGGAAAAAAAGTAAGATGCGACAGAACTTGTTCCTCCAGAGTGAATTCTTCCTCCATGAGCCACTGTACGTAGCAAGTAGAGCAGTTAGCCACAACATTCTACGATATCACCTACTAGATCCTCAGCAATATATTCAGAACTTACACCATGTCTGGATGGTTTCCTTCGGCACTCGCTTGCTGAAACACGCTGAAACACGGGTTAGGGGTACAAAATTCACTAGCCACGGCGTTGATGCCAACACACCTGCCTCGTTGAAAAGCATGTTCAAGTAAGAGGAAAAAGGTGCGTTCCGAATAAGTATAACCCCTGAGACCTGAGATTTTGCGGAGTTTCAACATTCGTATGCAGTCCTTCTCCGAAGTTCCTTCAAGGTAGGCTCCTGGCCAACCTGAGCCGCTTATACACCACGGACGAGTGATCTCAAAGACGTAGTCCAGACTGGTTATGAGTCTACCTCAAAGGCTAAAAGCACAAATGATGGCCAGAGAAATTGAGGTGTAAAGTTAGGCATGCTGTGTGATTTTAACCAGAAACTAGGACGAGGTCTATGATCAGCGAACTAATACTTACAGCCGGTGCATTTGCGGTACATCGTCAGCTATCTTCAGACATGAGCTCCCTTGTAGCACGATGCCAAATTCCAAACGCTTATTTAGTATGTGTGCATCTATTCATCTCACCCGGTAACGGGTACCACTGACGTTGTCTTGTGAACGACCCGGACCGTGCTTTCCTTGAACGCAGGATGACTTCCATATCGATCCTTACCTGACCATTTCAATTGCCCTACCGACCGCAAACTAGTTATTTCTCCCGCACGTCCAGCGGTCTATCCCAGCGCGGTGACAGACGTCAATTTATCGGTGTTTAGATTCCCACCCAGTCTTACTGTAAGAGTGACATGTGAGGTGATGCAGATGGGAGTTCAGTAGGGTTGAATACGTAGCACAGACGTGGTTAGGTCGCATCAACCTGTGAGCACGCCACAGTCCATAACGTCTAGTCTCACCAGCACAATTGGGTTGTTTCAAGTTTACACAACCCTTACTAGAAGGGTAGTTTATGCGTAGATACATACCGATAGTAAAATCCCGATCAGAGGCGAATTACGAAAATACGACCCGCGCAACAAAAATAGCACCAGAGAGTTGACCATCCATCAGAAATAGATCCTCTGAGCAGAGGGGGAAGAGATCGTATCAGAGAGACATTTCAGTTATTGGGCGTGCGCATCGCAAGGCTGGTAGCGACGAGTAGGTCGAGCATGAACTTTCCTGACTATTGTAAAAATGATCACAAAGACTAGGGATCGCAGGATGGAAACGTACGGGTTGAACCACGAGAACACCATCTTTCGTCACTGACATAGATGTCACACGATATGTTGCTATGAGGGCGTCCTCGGCATCTAAACACTAACAAGAGCTACGTGATGCATGCTGTCACATCTGATCAGCTCCTGTACGCACCTCCATCGCAGCACTAAACAGCCGTGCAGTCGTTTGCCAGCGATACTCCTTCTGATCGGGACCCTTGAAGAAAACTGTTCCATCGAAGGCCCCACGCTTCCTCTCCATCTTGACTGGCCATCTGATGGCAGTCATGGTCAGAGTAGTAGGCCCATGGTTGACTTCGTTCAACAGTGGTGGTCCATTGTACGACGACTGAGCTCGACAAAGCAGGGGGCCATCTGGACCATCGGCATGCAGATCGAATGTCCAATGCAGCGAACTCCGAGTGTTCTGCATAAAATATCTGTAATGGCGATAAATAAAGTAAACAGACGAAGCATCCTCAGAACTCACAAAGTTGATATCTTATCTTCCCCCTTGATAATCTTGCGATTTCCAAACACACTTCCGAAATTGTATATGTGCAGCGTAGTCGGTCGTTCATTGGATGTGTTGAACATGTGCAATCACCCGAGCACGAAAAAAAGTCGTTGAGGTAGTGAGAACCAAGTGTCCGCAATGACTTCTCTTCTAGAGCGTATTCAACAAGGCGTGTTTGTTCTGGTAGAACAGGGTCTTTTATGCAACAAGGATAGGACATCGCGAGGCGTGGTTTAAGAGACGAGGACTTCTATTTCCAGAAAGTCAACTGCATCCGATTATCACGTCTAGGAGAGCTATTTAGGGACTTCTCGAGGGCAATGGCATGTGGACAGCTCCGTAAACAGATTTGAAGTTGGAATGGGAGACGAAAAGGCTTACCGTTTTAAGCATGACCCAAGTTCCAAACTTCCACGCGCTAAAATTTGTTGCCAAATGAGTGCCAGATACGCAATTCCCGGATAGCGAGCACCATAATGGTCAAGAGCAGCTCGTATCTGTGATTGAGCGCACTGAAAAGTTACTAGTCCAAACCTGTTGACCAGTGGCATGTGTCCATGCATGACTGAAGGAGCAAACCATGTCCACTGCTTTATCTACCTGTTTGATTCTTAGGATTCCCCATTTCTCGATTGCAGTTGCGCCAAGTGATGAGCACCAAGCTTCCCCGTGGGAGTGGTGATGTCCGAATGAAATGAACTCAACAGCGTCCGACAGGAGCCAGAATCTCCTTAGCGCGAGGAATCGACCCAGCAACCAGTAAATGCATCCCCCCAAAGAGACGCAAGATGCGGATGAGTCTTATATTCAAAACTAACTTGAAACTAACCTTGGGCGGACCCAACCATCACCATCGAATCATGCAAGAACTTCTAGTCGGGAACCACCTAGAGCCGAAAATAAAAAATAGGTAGTACTGGACCTCGAGAGCTCCAGATGGAAGTACCTGACCCGCATTCAAATTCCTCTTGTAACGTGCACTCAGCCTTCCAGCGCTGACTGCGAGAACAGTTACGCAACATGATACCAAAAGGTAAGACCAGCAGAAGCGGCCATCAGGGGCGGCTGGATTGGTATGTAAATGATACCCGGTATTGTGCATTGTAAAACTGCAGTGATCGGGTGATCAATTCTCTTAACCGCACAAGTGTCGGCTTCTTAATGAATGAAAAGGCGTACTGCGAGCTCCGAATCACTGTAGCTGTAGATGGAACATTTCGCTAAGGCTTTGAAGATTCAAGACACTCACATCGCACGCACCAAAGTTGAGCAGAATAATTATCCTAGAGTTCTCATATTTGGGCGCCCTCATCCCAGCTGGAGGCATTGTTACTTGCTTTGGAGATCGTCCGAGTCCGGAGATGAAGAGATATCGAGCTTGCCTTGTATTCTCGGTTGCCAGAAGGGTCTAAGGGATGATGAAGTTCTAGTGATTCCACATGCATAATGACGAACCAACGCAAGGCTTCGAATCTAGAGCAGTAGTAGGAACATGATTCATGCGTTGCAGCATGGTCGTCTGCCGACGACGTAACTTGAAGCCGGTATACGGACCCTGCCGTCACACAAGTGATCAAGTTCCAGCGCATTGCCTGCGCATCTGACCTTCTAGGATCTTCTAAGGCATTCATTCTTGACACCATCAGGAAAGGCCTATGGGTGAAGATTTGTGCCAGGAGCTGCCATATCGGAATGGTGAAGATCGTTGGCTGCATCCAGGAGATCCGATTCATAAATGAGGTAATTCCCTTTCAATGTTATCCACTGATCTGGAACGCAAGGCGATTTGGGGCGTAGTCACTTCAAGTTATAGACTACTAGTACTATGTAGTAAATTTTTCCTAGCCTCTTTTGGATTTTGCCGTTACATGCAGTATCCACGCAGCATACATGAGAAATACCCGCACGAGTTTCCCCGCTTCCGATCTGGAAATTTACGACAACCGGAGATCTATGTACATTGCACATACGTCTACTAGCATCCAATCACCAGCCGCGTCGCCGGCCGCCTTTCCCCCACTTTTCAATGAGGAACAACGCCATGTACTCGTAAACCTCTCTATTCGCACCCCTACGAGTGATCGAATGATCGCTACTCGATGTAAAACAGTCAGTGTTGTACTACGTGGGTTGGATTCCTTGCACGAACCTGTCTGTGAACATCCTGAAACGGAAGTTTCTGACTTGGGCTTCTGTGAACATATCCAACAAGTGAGCCGTGTTTGCATAGTGGACATTGTCATCTCCGCTGCCATGAGCGAGGAGATAGTCTATATTCTTGAAGCCCTCTACATGTGAAATAGAGGCATTGATGTAACCTCCATGATTATTGTCAGGCAAGCCCATGTACCGTTCTGTATAAATGGAATCATATAGTCTCCAACTGGTCACAGGCTAGACTTGCTGGTGAGTACGATGATCCCGTCAGTAAGAGATATATATACATACAGCGACGGCCATGGCTAGAGTGTGGATATCGGCATTTGCTTCCGCAACCTTGGAGGCCATGAACCCCCCATACGACTACAGTAGTCAATTGATACGTTAGCCACAGAATCCCGATTATTGGCTTACCCATCCCCAAATTCCAATACGTTTCGGGTCAACATAGTCTCTCCCAGCCCAAATGCTGCCAAAAATTAATACTACAGCACATAAAATCAGACATTCCATACCGTGCGGCGTTGATTTGGTCCTGGGTTTCCCAGAAGCCAAGATTATTCCTCACTGGGTTGCGCAGGTGCCGCCCCTTGAATCCAGTCCCCCGACCGTCTACGGTGACGACAATATACTGGAGTGTGCAAACGAGATAGTCATGCCAGTTTCGTTTGTACTCGACATTGACTTGCTGACTCTCCGGGCCACCGTATCTGAGTACGTCATAAATAAGTGTGGTTGGTTTCAAAAAGGCATATACAAACACGAAGAATAAGACTGGGTACTTCGTTCGCCCCGAGTCATCCATGCGCGGAGGGCGCATTTCCTTCACATTTAGCTCTGAGGGATTGTATAAAGTTTCATCGCGATAAGAGCGCGTCAAATGAACTAACCAAAGCCATCACTGTCTATAGTTGAATACGTGACGGCAGCAGTTTCAAATTCAGTCAGTGTGGTATTTAATGCAGAGTTGTCCGTCAGAACATAATCGAAATCTGAAACTCAGGTGTAAGCGCCAGTTCTATTAATGATGGTAATTAGAGATGAAGTTACCTTTGTTGCCAACGTCGATAATTCGCTGCCATGGCACACCTGGTCCATTATAATTAAGAAGATAAAATCCGGCTTCAGGTGAAAAACTAGCGCTGTATGAAGAGGATATCGATTCATCTGTGAGCGAGATGGGCTCCACGTATCCTGAATCTGATGCTGAAATTGGGATTGAATAGATGTGACGTTGAGTTGATGACCGCGCGGCTTGGAAATATCTGTAGGTGGAATATGGGCGCAACGAATCATGAGGCTCCGACGGGAATTAAAAAAATATTACTTACATCAATCCACTTTGCGTATCCACTGCTTTGATGCCCCCTGTGACTTCCCATGGGCCGGAAGTGAGGAAACGTGGAGTCTTACTCTCGGCGGGATCGAATAGAGCAATATGGTTGTAGCCGTCGTTTGGTACAACATCTAGATAGGCAGATGAATCCCCTGAACGCAGGCCGTCTAGAAGAGGGAAAATATTTTGGGCCTGCAATGAGCTTATCGGTAAGAGATGACCACACCATGATGCAAGCCACTTACGCTTTGAATCCAGCCCTCATCGCCTTCCTCACCACCACTGCCAAGCCTTCGGACTACCGTTCCGCTCACGATTTCTGCATTTCCCATATTTGTCAAACCGAAGTACACAACACTACCATTATCTGCAGCGCGAGTAACCTCCTTGACAATGAGCGTCGATTGGCCGACCCAGGTCACATCCATGATGACACTATTAGCTACGGGGAAGCGACCTTCCCAAGTGAGCTCAGAAGTATAATTCTCGGCAGTCGAGTCAGAAGATGTTTCTGATTGTTCTAGATACTGTGCGACGTCGAAAACATGCACAGAGGCAAGAGGGTTATTGTAGCCTGGTTTGGGGTATTTGATGACAACATCTTGGGTATATGGAACAACAGCATGAGAATCATCTGTGGGATTGTAGATCGGGAACCGAAATTCGTCGACTTCGGTCTCATCGAGACGGAGAAAAGCAATCTTGCTCGAGTCGGGAGACCACCACAGCGCGTAATCACCCGAGAAAACCTCTTCCTCGTAGATCCAATCAGGCACACCATTAAATAATGATGTATTTCCCGAGCTGGTGACACGAATAGGAGAAGTGGAAGCACTGGTGGAGAAGCTATCAGGGGGCTTTGTTGTACGAGCATTGAAATGGCGCTTACGACGGAGATGGGAACACGTATATATCGTTGGCGGCAACGAACGCGATAGATTGCCCAGTCGGGGACCAGGTAGCATAAGCAGTGAGTGGGGGATGGGTGGGCGGCACTAATGGGTATGTGACTTTAGTCTTCAGGTTATGCACGTAGTAATTGCCGAAGCTCGAGTGACGCCATTGCTAGCAGTTGCACGTCAGCATTTCAAAACTGTGCCCAAGGGGGATATTCACCTTGAGATGGTTGGCCTTCACCAGTATATATGTCATGTCCGGCGAAAGCTTCCAGTCTGTCCAGTGAATAATATTCCCCTCATCCTATAAAGCACTTAGTTTGATGCATGTTGACTCTGAAACAAGGCGCTCACGTCCTTGATGTCTATCATGGAGACGAGGTCCGTTGTTTGGTTATTTTTCAGGTCAACAAGCTGGATCTGTCCATTCTGGAAGATAGAGAAAACACCATCGCCGGCTACGAAACATGTCCGTGAAGGCAAAACTCATTCGGTACCATGACTGACCTTCAGGAACCCAGTGTACACCCTCCTGTGAGGCACTAAATGTTCCATTGAATATATGGTCCAGGGATATTTTCCTGGCACCTGGTAGTCGATAGGTCTGTCCATTGTAGAGAGATGTCGCAGCAAACAGTCCAATAGAAGCAGAAAGGAAAACTAGTGCTGCTAGAGAGATGATAAGGTACTTGAGGCTAGCGGGCCTCTTCGGTATGAACGTTAGTAAAGAGACAAGAGCAATGCAAGTTATGACTGACTTTATTTCCTCCTACCAGCAAGCCGTTTCCCGGTTCCGAGTCACCGAAGACATTCCGGTCGTTTGAAAGAACAGCATAATCTTGTTTCTCAATGAGACCTTCGCCTTCGTCCGAGGAAGGTGCGTCAAAGGGCCCTTCTCCGTAGTACACAGAAGGTCTAATGGCCAGGTCTGGGTGTACTGCAGCAATCCTCGAGCGAGAAGCCAAAAGACGGCTATTGCTGTCGTCGAAGTCCTCCTCATCAGCTCCATCGACATGTTCATAAGACATTACCGCACGCCACAACAGAGTTTTGTGGCAGGCAATAACAGTACCAACTGGAACTTCAATGCAGTAGCAGTGCGACTGAACAGCCAATAAAGGATATAAGTACTCTCAATTACGTAAGCGCTCATAGCTATTTACAGTGTGCGACCACCGACTTTAGCAGTGCCACGAGCAGCTCAGACTTGAAAGCTGATTTACTGTAGCAATGGTGGCGACGTCGTCTCGGGCATCGAACGCTAGCTGGGACCCAATTCTCCTTATATCTCAGGTACGTTCTGTTATTCTTGCACCGGCCTTATTCGGTTAAGCGTCCACCTCAGATTGTTTCAATGCAAACTCTCCATTATCTAACTCTCTCCGTCCTCATACCCCCATTATTGTCCATTTTTGCGGAGACTGGCGCACTCGTCTTTGAGGGAGGGGCAACAAATGTCGGTGCGTCTCGTATACTGCTGAGTCATAAGCTTGAATTGAGAGTGAGACTGCACCAGGGATGATCATAGATTGGCGAGAAATGGCTGGCCGTCCAACAGTACGAGGAATGCAGGGCGAAGATAGGTGGAACACTTACTATGGCGCCTGGAGCGGTGGTAAACAACTCGGTTCCGGGTGGGAGGAAGGCAGGTGGGAGTCGGACGGATGGACTGACCCTACGCGAGGCTGGGTAATAGCATTCTCATGGATGGTCGCATCCTTTGCAGAGTATGTGTTGGACAGCTCAGGAACTCACAAGAATCTAACCATACTCAGCATATACTACTTATGTATTCTCATTCGACGACCACGCCTCATCTTGGATTTCGCGCTAACTCTCGCCTTCAGCCACCTCGTACTCACGACTTATTACTCGGCTTCAATACCCACCTCTCTGTTCTTCTGGCTCGTCATTTTTGCATGGTCAGCAACAACAGTAATAATTGCAGAGCAACTCTGTGTGAAGAGAGAGATGGCCGAAGGACTAGTCATTTCTCTTCCGAGGGACGAAGTTGATGTAGAGATGGGGGAATTGCTTCGTAGAGATTGAGTGAGTCCTCGTGTGTCTTGTGGCCAAGCTGCTGCTACTGGTCTTGATTAAACTAAAGCCCCTTTGCATATGCAATAGCTGGCGATGTTCAGCACCATCTAGATCTTGCCAAGGTTTTAGTGGCGTAGAAGATGCCACCAACTTGTTCAATGCTTAGCCTCCTGCAGAACTCATTACCGCATAGGTGAGCTAACCTGGCTGCAATTTGAAACACTTGGCGAAATATCTGATACCCGCAACTCGTAAGATTGATTGGGGTGTCTGAGGTCAGTTGTTGGGCTTGTAGCTTTGAATTTACGCCGCCGACGACGGTTCTCTTGCTTTGAATTTCCCAAATTCGTGTGGCCCTGTTCTTCATACCGTTCCGGTGACCGGAACACGAGGTGCATACTTTGGTAAGCAGTGGGCTCGTCATGAATATGCCCTCCGGAAAGTCTACCTGATGATTTCTGCTGGATGCCCGGCCCGCCCGGCACAGTCGGTTGTATCGTTGCGCCCACATACACAGCAGTCGGTTGTATTTTTTTCATATTCTGCAGGTGATCATAGCGCCCCGAGTGATAGCCGCGGAAATGGTATCGCCACCTTCCTTGTTTGAAGCAAGTGAGTAATATGACTGCCCACTCCAAGACGTCAGGCTTAGCCTTGGAGCTATTGATGTGGCGGCTATGCAGGCGATGAGCTTCCAACCTTAGTGAACCTGCATGCATTCGCATGTCATCACGCGATTGCTCATGGATATGTTGTGAGCGCAAAGTGCGAAATGTTGCCTTTTTCGTTGAGCAGCTGTTAACTTGCTTTATGGCATGCCAAGTTTCAGCACACTCACATGAGGTTGGATAATCCAGAGTCATGAAGCTTCGAGATTCTGGGCACTTGATCTGCGATGACGGCTGAGAATGAGCCAGATACCTGGTTCGATGGATTATTATAACATGAACCGTGCATCTAGGATCCTCCATGCCGACACGACTTTGTACCTTGACGAGTTATAACGTGATGCATTCCTACCGTACACGACTCAATATTATTTGACCTAGAAGAGCTCCCAATTTGTATTTGTCAACGTGCCTTAGTGCACGGTGGGCCATGTTGTGGAGCTCTGACAGGGGCTGGGAACTTATCAGTGTAATCTTGCACTCCGGAAAGCTGAGTCACTTGTGCGGTGGCGATGGGAATATGACTCCCTCGTTTGAGTGGTGTGCGCGGTCTGTTTCTTGCTGATGTAGTAGGGTTACCCGTCGCATTTATCAAGATCGCAAACTTTAGATTTCAAACGGAGACCATCTTGTGACAGTGCTAATAGCTTTAGGCCCATTAGTCCAGACAATGCTAAGAGATCGGCTAAGTCCGTTTACGAGCCCTTGACTCACCAGTCATGGAAAGAAATGGTATGATTTGCTCTTAAACACCGGGATTCTTCGTAAGTGAACGCCGGTAGGGGGGACATTCGTACCGCCTTTGCAGCTGAGAAGACATTGACTCTCTGTTACTGTATTCCTGTCCAGCATGCTCCGGTACCTGCGGGCGGTCATTTCCGACAATATGGCGCAGACTTGAGTTCCGCTATATGCCCTTTGCCCACAGGTGTGAGGCCCGGCACCAAAGTGTAGCAGTCTGTGGCGGAAAGTGAGTGGACGTATGATTGGACAACACTAACGCTCGTGATACCTTTCGTGAAAACTTCGCTCCTGTCCGACATCTGTTTCGTGCCCTAGGCTCAGGATTCGACGACTTCGAATCTCGCTGGCACTCGGAGCTGCAATTAATCTATGTAAGGGGGCGCAAAGCTGGCCACCTGCATTCCATTTCATATTATCTTCCACTCAGGGGGTTTCCCTGTGGAGCTCGTGGATGAAAAATCATCGACTTGTCGTTGCTAAGGCCAATATTTCCCCTTCAAGTCGCTTCCCTCGAGACCCATCTGCCCGTGCGATGAATGACTGTTTGAACTCAGAACTGATTGCGAGCGGCATGTGTATTGCTCTTCGGCCGATTTCGTCTGACAGGTCGGGTCCAATTACGAAACCGCGGGGCAACGCAAGAAGTTGTTCGTTTCGTATGCTGTTGCTCTTTTGTGATCAGAGAAGGGCAAAGGCTTTATGTACAACTATAAGCACCACAGAGAAATTTGCAAGACCTGAGCTTACAAGGAACTTGAAGAAGAAGCAAAGCTAATATTTCCACACGGATAGCATGGGACAGGTGCTAGTACCTGAGTATCGCCAGACCGTAATAAGCGAAGTCTGTGATTGCTCCGCCACGAATCGCAGGACCTATAGTGAACGCCGCAACTTTAGTTATCCCAGCTGAGCGTACTGCCTCGATGTCATACCTGTAGAATGAAAATTTGGGCTTTAAGCAATTGATGGACTTGAGGCTGATGGACGTAAGATGTCACACTGGTGTTTCGTGATGGGGATGAAGTTCCAAACATGAATCGTTCACTTACCTAGCGAAGCTTATGTGGGCTTATCATGTGGGCGCTCTTTTTAGTTGTTCGCTGCCCTAATTCTTTTCAGATCGCACGGCAGTAGATTATTTATCATACTCGCTTTCAATCGGGGAAGCGTACCGAGATATTAATCCCGTCATCTTGTCCGCCACCCTGTACACGAGGCGCCAATAAGTTACCTTTAAAAGACCGTTCGTAGCGGGAGGAAGTGCGCCTCTCCCTACTTTCTCTGACATCCTCATCCAATGGATGCACTCAAGAGTATGCTCTCCCCACTGGGGGTGGGCAGTGCTAACGCAATACAAGACACTCTTGTACGCCGCGTCCGTTCAGAAGTGGGAATCGTACTGACGTCAAGTTTTCACTGCAGAAACTTGTTGTCATTGGTGGAACTGTCGAGACCGCTAGAAGAGCCTCAGCAGGAGCATGGCATACTTTTATTGACTGTACGGAACGCTCCAGAGTTCACGGACTGCCAGTAGCTAATGTTCACATTTGCAGCCTTCTTTTTGACGGCACATTTCAGCCAGGAAGACTATCCGTATGACTGGTAAATTTTATCTACCAAAACAGTGACCAAGTTCTTACCGTTGCTTGTAGGCTTATGCACTGGCTTTCGAAGGTTGGTAAACATTTGAACCTGACTAACCATGAAAAGCATTGACACTAAGCGCAGCAACCGGCCTGGGGGCGCAGTCGTGAATTTGAAATTACCACCAGGACTGTCGGCCGCAATGGTCTCACGCAGTCAACAACGGGTGACCTGGACGAGGAAGATGAAACGGAAGACGAGGATGCTCTCGTACACGGACGGCGCAAACGCAAAGTGGCGTTCATGCCAAGTATAGGTAAGCTATTTCCGCATACAGGTTCCACGTGGCTGAATGTTTTGTTAGATACAACTCACACCATTTATTACCGTGGCCATTGGCTTCGGGTATGTGATAACTGTTCGGTGATGTCCTCGGAATACTGACATGATTTGATAGATAACCAGGACCAAGCGCTACCCGGACTATGGCCATGGCTCGGCTCTGAAGATTAGGCCAGTTCTTTTATTATAGTGCTTATCCAACACACTCATCGCCTTGCAGTGTGATCGCTCGCAATAATGACATTCTTAAGAAACTCGTTCTCGAGGCGAAGCGCGAGTATGAGAAGGATGCCGAACATCGCGTCCATATTTTCATGGCTGATACGTGAGTCTAGGCTTGTTATTAAGGTACAAACGTATCTCATTTCATTCTAAGCACATATGGTTGTTGGCGTTGGAACGGAGCTCGTCAGAAGCGCCCTATGAGTTCCATTGTGTTGCAACCAGGCGTCAAAGATATGCTCTTGGCTGATTGCAAGGATTTCCTGTGTTCTGAGGACTGGTGAGCGGCCTTCCAGAATTAAATTGTTATCAGAACATCAATTGCTTTTTTCTAGGTATGCTGAAAGAGGTGCGTGAGATGGTATAACGTTAAAATCAGACCTGATGACATATGCAGGTATACCGTTCCGCCGTGGATATCTGTTGCACGGTGTTCCTGGAAGGTCCGTTTGATAAACGTGCTCTAGTTACCACCGATACTCACGCTCTGTTGGTCATAGTGGCAAGACTTCATTGATACATTCGTTGGCGGGTGAATTAGGACTGGACATCTACGTCGTCAGCTTGTCATCAAAGGGGTAAGAGTGGCTCAAGCCACTATAATCGACTATTTACGTTTTCCAAATTCAGGATGAGTGATAATACACTGACAACATTGATGGGTCATGTACCATCCAGGTATAGTGCTCCATCATCGCTCATTTCCCGGTATTCATTTTATTTTCGTAACAGATGTATTTTGCTTCTTGAAGATCTGGACGCCGCGTTCACGCGCTCCGTCAGTCGTGATGCATCATCAACCGGTGCTCCCACAGCATCTAACGCCAGTAGCACTACCAGTGAGACTAACGATGGATCAACATTGAGCTTGAGTGGACTTTTGAACAGCCTCGATGGGGTCGCCGCTGCAGAAGGCCGGTAGGTCGTCATGACTCCTTTCTGAAACCCTCGCCACTGACATGCCTTATCGCAGACTCCTATTTGCTACGACTAACCATATTGAGCGCCTTGATCCAGCTCTTAGTCGTCCAGGCCGCATGGATGTCTGGGTGAATTTCACACATGCGACAAAATGGCAAGCCGAGGGCATTTTCAAGTGTTTCTTCCCTTCCAAGCCCGCTGGTGCCGCAACCGCACCTCCATCTGAGGAGTCGTTCGAGGACGTTGACACTTCGCAGAAAAACCTCCCCCTGCCGAAGCGCAAGGCGCCCAGTCACACTATTCCTGTGCTTGATGAGACTGAAATTTCTGAGCTTGCTAAGCGTTTCGCAGATGCTATTCCCGAGAACGAGCTGAGCGTAAGTTTTCGGAGCCGATGATGCTTTCGCAACTGATGCCCGTTTCAGGTTGCTGCGCTTCAAGGTTACTTGTTAAAAAACAAGGTTCGCCCAAGCGAATGCGTTGATGAAGTTGCGCAATGGTACGCATACATATCTTGGGAAATGCATCACGAATTCAATCACTTTACAGGGTCATTGAGGAACGCGAGACACGGGAGAAGCTCAAGAAAGAGAAGGCCGAAGTACGTATTATACAATATCTGCGTGGCTTATGCTGAAATCATTTCAAGCGTGAGGCGAAGGAGAAGAAAGAAGTAAGTTCCTGTGGTTCCATTGGTCCTGTTACGAATCTGACACCATGAGATAGGCCGAGGAGAAGGAACGCAAGGAGGTACCGTGCTTAGTCCCGTTCCGTTGAATGATGTCACTCACAGAGTAATTCAGAAAGAAGAGAAGGTCGCCAAAGAGGTAACGTCTTATCAAACTCGATTATGCGCGTCCTGATGGTGAGATAATTCTAAAGCAAGAAGAAAAGGAGGCGTCTAAAGAGAAGACCGAGAGGAAGGAGCGTGCGAAAACCAAAAAGGCTCACCGCGCCGAGACTGCCTTGAAGTTAGAGGGTGCCTCCAGCAGCACCACTTCGCTGACTACGACCGAACCAGTCGTTGTCCTGAGCACCAGTGAATCGTCAAGCTCTGAATCGGACAGCAGCAACGGCGGTATTGAGGCCGACACTGAGGAAAGCATAACCTCAGAGGAGGAACTCGACAAGGCCGCCGATAGTGCGGGATCTGGTGATTCCGCTGTCAAAGATAGCAACCATTCTAAGGAGAAATGGGTCGCTGTGAAGGCTGACTCATGATTGAAATGCGCCGTTGACAAATTGCCTTCTTGTTAGACACCTGGAGGGCTCTCGTCATCACCGCACACTGCTATTTTGCATCTTGGTCATTTTGTGACGATCGCTTCGAGGCTTGTTGGTACGGTTTAGATCTCGCAATATTTACGCAATCTGATGTCCGGGTGCACGTATGTTATGCGCTAGTTTCGCTACGGTTGTTAATGATACCTCCTATACAGCTAGATAGCGCACTGCCAATCATACACGATAGTATTTCACTAAACCCGAAGGAGGTTAACGCTACGGAAGGCTGCAATAGTCGGTAAAGTAAGCTATATGGGTTTCAAATTGACTTCTGACAGCGTTTTGAAAGCTTCTTTGTATGCGTCCAACAACGCTTTCACCCTCGTCCGCTCTGCAACCAACGCCTCGTCTT
>QFEN01003573.1:14814-33570 GCA_003316125.1 Auricularia polytricha
TGTACTTTATTCCTTAACTTGATTCTACTGGATCTTACCTGATTCACATTGACTTGTTCACTGATTCTCTTGAGCGTTCTCTTGAGTCTCCTTGATCACGATTTCCTTTCTCTTGGATCGCTATCCTCGAGTCGATACTCTTATTCTCTTTGACCGTTTGTCATCGAGTCTATCAGCTTGATCTCTCACTTCGACTTTACAGTCAACAGCGAAACCCTTCCTTGCTTAGTCAACTCGGAAGCCCATCCCTATCTGTTGCAATCCGACAGCTTAACAGCTACTGGATATATCAACATCAAACCCGACCTGATCAGCACTTAGACCGTCGTCTAGTGCCGACTACATTCCAGTCACCTTACGCTAAAGCATTTGCGTAACAAATAAGAGATGGTCATCTACATAGGTTGGCTGATTTGTTTGCAATCTTTTGGATGAGCAGGGAAGATGGATTGGTGTAGGCATTCATAGTCATCATGGTGAGAATCAAGTGAATAATGGCTTAGAATGAATAGTGGTAGAAGTTGTGGAAGGGAATTGGGAATGATGAGGGAATGGATGTATAACACGTGCATTTTGAGATGTTTGCACAACATGACAAGGTCTGACATAGAGGTTGTCTGGGAGTGTAAGGGTTGAATATAGGAGGAGATTGGAAGTGTGGGAATGGAGGAGAAGTGAATTGACCATATTGAACATGGGATGCCAAAAGAATGCTGAATGTTGTAATGGTGTTAAAAATAACTTGAGAATTACAAAATTAAGAAAATGAAAGAAAGAGACATAAGAAGTGATATTGGAAATGAAGATTAAGAACAAAAAGCCATGTTCTTGCTACCAAACACTTTTAGTGCATGACATCACTCCACATCAATTTGATAGGGTTCATGTCAAGACTATCATGGAGACAAAAAGCAAGAAAGTCTGCCTTGATTTAGACAAGATTTCAACAACTGGCCCTTCCCCTGAATCTAACCTGCAGGAGGCACTCCACAATAATATACCTATTAGCAAGTCTGGAAGGACACTTCAAGACATACTTATGTTATTCTGTAAAAACCTCAAGACATATACTATTGATAAGGTAGCATCTAAGGCATGGGGAAAATCAATGACAGTGAAATATCACTCTGAAGTGAAGAGCATGGAGGTAAGCCTTTAAAATATACTTGGTATCAACTTGAAACTGATTGGTTGGGCTAGGAGTTGTAAAGTGAGTTAGAGTTACTGAAAGTGTGTGCACAGAGCCTTGAGGCTGACCATGAAGTGGAGAAAAACGATATGGCCAAATGACAAACTGTCAATCAGGTTTTTGAAGGTATAGCATCATCTCTTCCCTGTCACCCATCCCACTAACTGCATCAGCTCTTGGCAATGTGGCTTGGAGGCAGATATCTACTCAGAATAAGAATAATATTCTCTAAGCAGAAAAAACAAGTGACTGTGTATTCAGAATTTCTATGTTATTAAATATATTCCTTCTAACTATACCACTTAGTTAGAGATCTGTATTACAACTATAGGGTCTCTAACACTGCCAGGAAAGCATATAAGCAAGTCAATACTCATATTCACAGTTTTCTTGACTTTGCGATGCTGTCACAACTCCTATGCCAAATCAACAGAGTGGAGACACAGGACTCAAACAAAGATAATCACAACAAAGAGATGATATTGAGTAAGCATGTCTGGGCTGGTATAAGATGTATAGACAAGAGATTTGAACTAAAGAGCTACTGACTACAATTGTCCTAACTATATACACTTATTTGAGAGGAGATACAAACTGAGTTCTAACTACTAGCCAATCATAAAATAGGAAACAAAATCATATAATGTGATAAGATGTAAAGGTTCTATGATGTCATGAAGAATGAGGCTGCTGTGGATAAGTTCTGGAAGATTCTGATAGAGTCACATGATATAATAGTGTCTATGTCTGGAGTAGAATTAGGGTTATGACTAAGCATTAGCACACATGTAGGTTTTTTAGAAATTAGTGCTGGAAATAGGTGTTTAATACCAATAGTCAACAGAACAGAATAATGATTTGTATTTGGTACTCATGACAAATACAGTTAAAAAGGGAGGTCCAGAGAGATTGAAGTCATGTTGTACACCCCAACATCAATGTAGTGTTACAACTGGGATAGGTCTTCTCTCAAGAATCAATAATGACTTGTCTCAGTTGAGAGTGGAGTCTACTCTACAGATTGTAGAGGGTCAAGGGTTTAGGCTAGTGCTAGTGCTGGATTCTAGTCTAGAGATCAGATCAAAGGCTACTAAGTTGGAGACTTAGTAGATCGGAATATCCAGGTAAAACCCAGTAGATTAAGTTGAGAAAATACAAGCATATCTACTACAGTTTATATAGTAGTCGCAGAGTGCACAGACCATAGCCAAAGTAGGTAATTGTACAAAGATGGAAAGCATAGACGTATCCTAAAGTGTTCATGTGAAGCATGTTGATAAGCAATCAAGATAGCAAGAATAGAACATAATCAGGAATGTTCATGTGAAGCATGTTGATAAGCAGTCATGATAGCAATACCAAGAATAGACGTGATAAGAAAATGAGTGGGGGCCTACGTGACTGTAACATGTAGTGTGCTTGAATGATGTACTTGACCAGTTGGGTATCCAGGGCAGCCTGAGGGATCACTTGATTTCTAAACTGGCAATAGAAGCATGATTAATTTTTCTGCCTAATTCCATTTTTCATAGTGTCTTAAAGCTCCCAGTTTGTACCATAACAACTTCAGTATTCAAACATGGCCTGACATTCCTAATTGTAATGAATTTATATAGTAGCAACTGTTACAGTTACTGTCACATGGGCCCATCTATTTTTTCTTACATTCTATTCTTGTTATCTTAACTGCTTATCAACATGTTCCACATGAACATTCCAGAATATGTTCTATTCTTGCTATCTCTGACTGCTTATCAACATGCTTCACATGAACATTCTAGGATATGCTCATGCCTTCCAATTCTGTGCATTTTAACACACCTTATAGCTATACTGGGCTTGGTCTGTGCACTTTACTATCACTATATAAACTGTAGTAGATATGCTTATATTTTCCTAACTTTAATCTACTAGGTTTTACCTGAAACATTCTGATTTACTAAGTCTCCAATTTAATAGTCTTTGATCTAAGAACTCTAGACAAGTCAATGTCACTTATGCTAGCCAAGCCCCTTGATCTTCTATGATCTGTAGAGAAGACTCCACTCTCAACACAAGATGAGTCATCATTGATTCTTGAGAGAAGACATATCCCAGTTATAATAGCAACATCCCACATATACACTCCATGTTCTGGGTACAATTTCTCACACTCCATCAAGGCCCTTCCACACTGCCTGACCAAGATGCATGCCTCCCAACTCCTTGTCATCTAGAACCTGTATGTGCCAAACATTTTGGCGCTGGCCTCACAATTGGTGTTTTACTTATTTTATGTTGGTACTCTTACTGCTGACATAAGGGAATGAATCTTTGACCCAGTACCTGTTACAGTAACATGGGCCTCCTATCCTTTTTTCATCCTTGTCACCTCTTCATGCCTTCACCCTGTCACATCACCATGCTTGATGCATCTCCGCCGACCCTGACCTTCTGTGATAGAAGCTAGATGCTTCTCTGATCCCTTGATCCTCGACCACATGTCTACCTCATGTTGGACCCTGTACTTCCTGATGACCCTGACCTCACTGCTACCTCATGTACAGTTACCCCTGACCCTTACCGCTAGTTCGGTAGACCTCCCCTGAACTCATCTGACCCTATAAGTAGTCGATCCCATTTGTACTTACTCCTTAACTTGATTCTACTGGATCTTACCTGATCTACATTGACTTGTTCACTGATTCTCTTGAGCGATTCTCTTGAGTCTCCTTGATCACGATTCCCTCTCTCTTGGATCGCTATCCTTGAGTCGATACTCTTATTCTCTTTGACCGTTTGTCATCGAGTCTATCAGCTTGATCTCTCGCTTCGACTTCACAGTCAACAGCGAAACCCTTCCTTGATTAGTCACCTCGGAAGTCCATCCCTATCTGTTGCAATCCGACGGCTTAACAGCTACCAGATATATCAACGTCGAATCCGACCCGATCAGCACTTAGACCGTCGTCTAGTGCCGACTACATTCCAGTCACCTTACGCTAAAGTATTTGCGTAACAGTACCAGTATCAGTCTGAAGTCCACTGTCTTTTTCTTGATGTTTTCTTCTCTATGAGCACTGAGCCTGGAGCAGAGACCCTAAAGGGTCAAACATCGTCTCTCTGGACATAGCAGCTAGGCATTGCAAGACCCAACATTTCTCTGCAAGGCTGCAGAGAAGTTGTTTGCACATTGGTCACATCTGCTATTACAAGGCTTGGTGCACATAGGTTAATAACTGTACACTCACAGTAGAGTGCGCCTGCCTTGAGAACATTTCTTCTGGAGCATCTGTGCCTTGACAAGCATTGCTCTTGAAAGGCATTGGGTGTTATGATAACATGCCCCCCTATCTTTTTCTCCATATCTCTGACAATATCTCTCTTATCTTGTACAGCATCCTTGATCCCCCGAGCCTGCCATATGCCATGACTTCTTATCTCTTATCTCATACTGCCTTCTTGATCCCCGTCTGATGTACCCCTTTTCCCTTACCATTGTACTGGTAACCCTGCCCTGAAGAACTCTTACCTATCAGTAGTCAATCTACCTGTCTTGTAGTCTCTAACTTGAATCTACTCAGTATTCAAACAGATACCAGATCTCTTTGAGCAAGACTGCTCTTCTGACTTTACTTCACTTGAACTCACTATTCTAGTGTCTTATACCAATATTTCTACTTGTCTTAGCTTGCCGACTCATGTCACCAAGCCTAGACCTCAATACACAGACACTGATCTAACGATGTCCCTCTTAGGACTTAGCTCAGAGATACCACCTGAGTTATCGCTGTAAGCTTAACATTGGGAGAAAGAAACGTGTAGTACAGATTGTATAGCAGATGTAGTGGATTTCGAGACAAGGTGGAGGAGGGGCTGAAGGAGCATATATCTGAGGAATCATCAGTATCCAGGTATGTGAGTTAAGTGAAAACTCTGACAAAACAATGCCGAATGTGGATTGATCCTGTTCCAGAACTGCATTTAATAGCAGTGCAATGGTATCTAATCTAGAGAGCCCAGGACACATGGATATGCTGATGATATTGGACTGTTGCACCTTGTTACTGATGACATGAATGGTAGAGTCATCTGTCTTGGGTATTTGCCCACCCATTGGGAATGCATTGAGGACATGCTGTAGGTGGCAGGTGAAAATGACTGTTTGAAGGGACCACCAGCCTTCTTGGTGGAAAAGTGGAGATGATGGAGGTATCTTGGAGGTTTGGGAGTAAGAAGGTGCAGCAGTAGTGTAGAAAGGTTTATTATATGTATGTTGTGTTCAGTGGCAACAAGGAGGACAGGAAGGAGAAGGTTGAGAATTAAGAATGATGCCAATGAAACATTTTGTCTCTCCTGGGTTAGTATGTCAGGATCTTGGTGACCAATTATGGAGCCTGGCTGTCGATACTCATGTGCAAAGATGATAGCATCCAGTCTAGTCTCCTTTGCTGTGAGGAAGGGGGAGCAGCTGAAGGAACAGACAGAAGAAGCAGGCATCAGAACACATTCATCTACCAATATTTGGTGGGCGATCTGATAAGAATCTGTATGTCAGGGGTCTTGGAGAGAGTGTGCGTGTAGATTGGAAGGCATCGCGTGACCGTGGGAGACATCCTGGAGATGATCAGAATTCAGATTCTAGCGCGCAAAAGGACGCGTCTGACTTCATCGATACCATGTCGCTGAAAGTACCCAAGGCCAACAACATTCAGCTCTTCAAGGATGGATACAAGGTATCACAGGGCATCGAGGATGCTGTCCTTCGAAACATCCAAGCAGTCTCAGAACTATCAGATCTCGTACGGACAAGCTTTGGTCCAAACGGTACGTGGTCCTGCGCTGAGAATATGTCTATCCTGATTCCTCTTAGGCCGGAATAAACTCATAATCAACCACTTGGGCCGGTTGTTCGTCACATCCGATGCCGCAACCATCATTAGGGAGGTCGAAGTCGTTCACCCAGCTGCCAAGCTCCTCGTCATGGCCTCGCAAGCTCAAGAGTCCGAGGTGTGTCCTTCTCCACCCTATTATCATGCATTTGTTAACTTGATGTCAGATGGGTGATTCTACTAACATGGTTATCATTCTCGCAGGAGAACTTCTCAAGAAATCGGAGAACCTTCTTGTGATGGGCCTCCACCCTAGCGAAGTCATCAAGGGCTACGAACTCGCGTGCAACAAAGCCCTCACGGAACTTGAGAGTGAGTCCCTCCCTCCCCCCATTTATATTTTCTAATGAAGCAGCGCAGATCTATCGACATCTAGCCTACCGTCCCCTTTCACGCAGGAATCTCTCATCACAGCCCTCAAACCCGCAATCGCATCCAAGCAGTACGGCTACGAGGACATACTCTCATCACTGGTTGCAGAAGCTGCACTCGCCGTCATGCCCAAAAACCCGAAGAATTTCAACGTCGACAACGTCCGTGTCGTGAAGATCATGGGCGGCAGTCTTTCAGGCAGCAAAGTCGTCCAAGGCATGGTTTTTGGTCGTGAACCAGAAGGTAAATCCACTACAATGCTCGATGCAGCGCTCACTTACACCCCGCCCCAAGGTATCATCAAAAAAATCTTAAATGCGAAAGTGGCCGTCTTTACCTGTGCACTTGACGTCGCCCAAACCGAAACAAAAGGCACCGTTCTTCTCAAAAGCGCGGACGAAATGCTCAATTTCACCCGCGGCGAGGAACAACAACTCGAAAAGGTATGTTCTCCTACATCCATTATATTCTGCATCTACAAACTATCACTCAACATACAGATGTTCAAAGAAATCGCCGACTCAGGCATAAAAGTCATCATCGCAGGCTCATCAGTCGGCGACCTCGCCCTACACTACCTCAATCGCTTCAACATTGCCGTTCTTAAAGTCCTTTCCAAATTCGACCTTCGCCGCGTAGCTCGCGTCGTCAACGCTACACCCCTCGCCCGCGTCGGCGCACCCACCCCAGAGGAAGCAGGCTATGTCGACATCTTCGAGACAACAGAGATCGGCGGAGACCGTGTTACAGTGCTCCGTCAGCTCGCTGCCGGCGAGGAAGGGTACCAAGGACACACAGAGAAGACGCGCACAGCGACGATCGTGCTTAGGGGAGCGACGGCTAACCATCTCGATGACCTCGAGCGTGCGATTGATGATGGCGTGAATGTAATCAAGTCTCTCATAAAAGATCCACGGCTAGTTCCTGGTGCCGGTGCAACGGAGCTGGAGTTGGGCAAGCGCGTAGAGGCATACGGGAGTGGGATGAGGGGGCTGGCACAACATGCCGTCAAACGGTATGCGACAGCACTGGAGGTCATACCCCGGACGCTTGCTGAGAACGCTCTGGGAGGTGCTGAGGGTAATGAGGTGCTCAGCCGGTTGTGGGCCAAGCACGAACAGAAGGGCGGCGAAGCCTGGGGCGTTGATATAGAGGTAATGTTCACCAGATCCCTAGCATTTACTCTTTGATTGACCAATTATACGCCAGGCTGAAGAAGATGGCACTCTGCTAGCTACTGATTTCAAAATTCTCGACCCACTAGCCGCAAAACAGTGGGCGATCAAGCTCGCAACAGAAGCCGCCGTATCCGTACTCAGCGTCGACAGCATCATCATGAGCAAACCCGCAGGAGGACCCAAAGTCCCTCAACAAGCAAGTAACTGGGATGAAGATTAGGACAGTGCTACGGGAGCATCTAGACTGCTTTACAGTAATTTTGCGCAGACCAGGAAAGGTACGAGTAATGAAGTAAAAATGAATGAAGCCAAAAAGAACGTCAGGATGAGCAGCGAGAATACGTGTGTTACTGTACAATGTCCATGATAGATATCCGTGAACGGCTGTAGGTGACCCAGAAAACGGAATGCAACAGGATTATGACGACAACAATGAGTCCGTTGTAGATGAGGGGGTTAGGTGTGACCGAATACATGAGCGTCCATGGTCTATGATTCATCGCCCGCGGCTGGAGAATCTATCTCCTCTTCTTCATCCTCCTCGAGGATAGGCTCCTCCATCTCTTCTTCTTCTGCATCGTGGTCGGCTTCAAGCTCGTCGTCAAAGATTACATGGAACTGCAACAAACATCAGTAAATAATCAATGAGCAGCGCAATACCACGTACATGAGTGATCAGGGCTTTCACAAGTTTGTGGGTATGTCCCATGTTCGCCAAGATCAGGGCAAAGTCATTCTGCGGTGCGCGAAGGAGGTTGGGGCTGAAAACGATTGCCAGAGCCTCAGCCGTCATTTGGTTGTGTTCCTCGTAATCGGTTACTCTGGAGCAGTATCAGTATCGCACGCTTGACGCAAGAAAAAAGGGCGAAAGCTCACCTATCGAGGTGTTCGGTAACCCTCTTCAAAAGATCAAAGTTTGCCTGAGGAAGTCCGTGCACAACACTCCTGATACAAGCAAGCCGCGAGTTAAGATTCTCGAGCTCTGAAAGAACATCAGTATCGACACAAGATCATTGACGGAATGGACTTACTCATCGCCTCAATAACATTGAAATATGACGACGATGGAAAGACAGGCTCGGGGAGCAACCTGAACCAAGACTTGACCAAGTCGCACACAGAATGGATATCAGTGTCGGGGGTTATAGGCCACTCGCCTAGTGAATCATCAGTTAACTACGTGCGACCCATTTCAAATGGAATCCTACCTCTGTTGAAAGCTTCGCGGAGAGCGTTGACTTCAGAAGTAGCTCCAGCAACACGATCTGTAAACCAAAATGTCAGGCCTCTGCAGGAGCAAGCGACGCCAGAACACACAGATGCCAACTTCACTAAGGCCACGATACTCGACTTCAGACAAGCAAGTCAGCATAACGGACGGGATCGAGCCAATCTCGGGCTGAGCTCCATTAGCTTCACGCCCGAGGAGGAACTCAAGTTCGACTCCAAAGACTAGAAATGCATGAGACACATTGACGTGGAGGACATGGAATACCTCACCAGCTCTGGGATCCCGCGAAGCCGTAGTCGCTGACGGATGGTCATGAATATGGTCTGCAAGTTGCGGCTTTGGTGAATTTCCAAGATACGTCAAGCGGCGTTTAGCAGCAAGTTTCGCAACACGATTGATTTGCTCGATCCATCGTACCATCTCTTGTTTAGAAATTGCCTGCAGTAAATAATGTCCGCCGTCTTCGGTGTCCAGCTGGAAAGTGAACGACCTCTCGTTATTGATAAATTGGGCAACTCGAGCGTCAACGACCGAAAGAACCAAAGAAGGTTTACCAGAGGGCGAGAAATCCAATTCAGCGGGCGATCGCTTCAATGCCGTAGCGTGCGTGCTATCAGTAAATGCACTAGAGATAGGCCTCATCAGTTGGAAAAACGCTGAGGAGTAGCTCTTCTTCATCCGGTGTTGCTTCTGAACCTGAGTCATCGGCTTTCGCGACCGCATCGCCTTGTTAATTTGATCATCTCTCCGCTCATTGCGCAATTGCTCCTGCTTTTTGTCCTTGCTGAGGCGGTCATGGAGATACTTGTCTCGCTTGTACTTCTCTTGTTGCATCGCGACTAGCCTCTGGAATGGGCGCACGGTCCTCTTGGCAGATGCTGAAACATTGCCTTGAGATTGTAGGGCCTCCCGCTGGGCCTCGTCTCTGATACTTCGGTGGTCGAGTGAGATCAAGTTCATCTCTTTCTCGATATTGTTCAACCGTTCGAAGTCTTTACGGTCGACGTCTTCGCGGGGACGGCTCCTCTTTGAGAGCGACGGGGTAGTCAAGACGAGATTGCAAAGGTGTCTTAATGAACTTGTCAGCAGACCATACCTCATAACCCACAATCAGCCTCACCTGCGCTTGTCCAAGTTTATGATGCACTGATCGTTCTCGCCCGACGTCATGACCACATTTGGTATGCTCACCAACTCGAGCATACGCTCCAAAATCCAGCTAACGTCGATAGCGAGAACATCTCCATACGACTTTTTGGGCACAGCCGGTCTCGAGAGAAGCCCTACAAGGCTGTCACATTGGACCCCCCGAATATTTGCAAGATTTTGCCATGGACGATGGTGCATACGGCTCTCGGAACTGACAATAGCCGAGCTAAGGACAGCTTCGACGAAAGACCGGACACAAGGTCGGTCCCCACACCCGAGGGATGCAGAACCAGCGTTCGTACTCCTCAGACGAGCGATCTCGATGGCTCGAAGGAAAAGGTCCATTCTTGCTTGCCGTACTCGGATCCCCAGTTTCGGTGCGACAAGCTTGGAAATCGTCCATTTCCGAAGAATGTTAAAGGCACGAATACAGCTGCGGATGCTAGGCGGTAGGAGGCGATAGATAGTATCCTGAGAAAGCTCGGATATCAGCGAAGATGGCTGAACGTCCGTCATGTGGGAATACATGGACTGTATGTCGATGTCATCAGTCGATGGCACTTCCCGAGTTGAAAACCAGCCGGTACGATCTGCGCTTTGTACCTCTAACAGATCAGCGGTAATGAAAAGGTCCTGAAAGGAAAATGAGCACCCATATTGGAAATTAGCAAGGATGACCAACCTCCTCGCTGATATTACTGAGTGCGGCAGAACCCATAGCGTTCAAGTTCTCCACAAGCTCATCGGCGCTGATTGCATCAACGTCTGGTGGTTGATTGCCAAAGGATCGCGCTCGAGGTGTTGAGTTCAACGGTCGGGCATTGGCCAAGTGAGCAGACGGAGGTCGTCGAGTCTGCGCTGTGAATGCTGTGAGGGTCATTTGACGAGCGCTATCAAGAGCGTCCCAAGCTTGCCGGACATCATTTCCATCCATGGTCGAAGCATCTAAGGAAGAGCGATCTAACGGACTTTCCAAGAAAGACCGTACTGCCTCAAACAGCTGAACATCATCGAGACAGTCCTGAGCTCCTCCTCCAGACGTTATCCAGTCCTTGATCGCCTCCAGCACTTCCGACCGAAACTGTATCACGTGGAGAGAACTGGTTGATGAGGGCTGGTTGGAGGATCGACTGCCTAAAAAGCGTTTACGAAGCAGCTACAGAATATATGAATTAGGTCAACTCAAACGCGGAAATGAAACTGTCATACCTCAAAGAAGACGATAGGCGTCACAAAACTCCGGAACACATGCCACCATACCCGCGCAAACTCAGCCCGATCGACGACAAGATCCCTAGTTTTGCCGTCCCTTAAAGACGTTTCACCATTATCGTCAGCCACAGCTACTGACACTCCCTGAAGACCATGCACAAGGACATTGACCAGGCGGTCCAAAGTCCCAGCTTGCACGATGACGCGAATGGGCCGCTCTGACGACACCTCTGTCACCATAGCATTCGGTCGAGAAGATATAGAAGGCAACGAGCTTCGACGGGCAACGCTGCTCTTCCGCTCGAGACCCTGGGACGATCCAGGCTTTACACGGATGGAAGGCGCACGCGTCACAGGTTTGTCAGGATTGCACCCCTCCACTACAGAACTCGGAGGTCTGGATGGCGCACGGGAAGGAGGTCGGGATGAGGACAATGGATCTAGGTCGCTGCGAGCAACGAGGAGAAGCTCTCCATCATAAACAGGAATGGCAGTCTCCCGGATGTCGACGTCGCCGATATTGAACAGCTTATCTTTACTGGACGAAGCATCTGCTCTACGAGATGCCGGAGTCAGCGCCACATCAAGTCCGCGGAGACGCTGGAGCTCATCAACACTGAGCTTCGTCGGTCCACTCTCTAACCGGCCGCGCCAAATCTGCGCTCGATCAAGGAGTGTCACAGTCGGCAACGGATCTACGAATAGCAGGGGCGTAAGGGGATGACAAAGCGTATGCGGCGTAGACATGGAATGCGACCAGAAAAAGGGCTCGAACAGTCCTTTCCGCCTCGGTTCCGCAGCCAACGAAAGCGACATAAATTGATCCACCCTATTCGCAAATCAACACGTTTCTACCTCAAGATACTGACTGTTCAACGTACCGTTGGAACTTGGCCGCCAATGTCGAGCACTGGTTGCCTTTCTCTTCCACGAAATCTTGCCAAAAGTCAAGCAGCTTTTCAACGTCGTGAGGAAGATCATCCGTCGAAGGATTCCTAGGACACAACGAAACTTTCGTCCGAAGACCCTCGAACAAATCCCTGGTCTGTAAAAGAGGCTTTGCCGCCCATACTTCATCCGTCCTTTCTTCTCTGGCCTGCTCGAGGAGATGCTTCGCTCGGTCCCTAATCTCCCCACCCCAAGGCGTCAAAACAGGCCCATTGACAAGCGCGACCTGTCCATCACCCCCAGGGTAAATCCATGACTCTACAGCTATAATACTCTGACGATCGGCTCGCCTCCATGCTTTGCTAAGCCGTGCAACAGGACGCGAACACAGTGCAGCAGAGATCGCCATCCACGAGCACTCATCGCCCGCAACCCGACAAAGCTCTCCAATCCTCGCCCACATGGAGATCACTTCAGAACGCGAATGCGTGCGCGACGACGCACTGCGCTCTGCCCCAGAGCTGCTCGATGGATCGGCACCTAGAATCTGCATGAGAAGCAGTCGCGTGAGCCAGTGGGGTCGGTCCTCGCTTCCAAACAGTGCTGCCGACGGCGACGAGCCGGTTGGTGCACTAGCACCTAGATCTGGAGAAGCGCTGGGATCGCTGTCTGCTTTCAAGATATGATCTGCTGTAAGGTTGTCAGGAAGTTGCTGAAGGATGCGTCGATGGAATATTCTCAAACTATGGGCGACAGAGGTGGGGTCAAGGAGCGAGAGCACCTCGCGGGTGAAGCCGTCTTGCGCAAGTAATGCCCATACACGCTGTTTAGGGTCAGCGAACGAATGTTGGAGGCGTTGTTGTCGTGGGGAGAGAGGCTTGACAGATGATGCGGGAGCTTGCAATCCTGGGGTACCCAATGCTTCCATGAGAGATGCCATCTTGGCGTCGTCGCCTGGCCGGGGAGAGAATGTTCCTAAGTTTGGAGAGAATGTGGATCCGGTCATCGAGGGAGTGTATATGCCAGGATTTGGAGAAGGCGCAAAAACGGCTAGCGTAGAGATGGATTTAGGCATTCCGGAGGCCGACCCTTCGTTCCATGAAAAAGTAGGTATCGTTTCCTTTCGCCACGCATCCCAACCAGGCTCATCAGCAGGCACTCCGTGGTACCGGAGATACTCGCCAGCCATCCATGAAACGCAGGAGCGCTCAAAATTCTTTGTCTTCTCGTCGGCACCACTCACGAGGTTATCACATAGACGAGTAAACTCGTTCTCAAATGACTCTCGTCCTACGAGGATGGGCAAGCAGAGCAAGACAGCAGAAGATAAATCTTTCCACTCTGGTCTGCGAGGCTCGCCTGTGGAAGCACTTTGCTCCTCGTCGGAATGTTGAAGAAAGGTCGTGGCGAATACGGTTTCATGTAAGAGAGCCTCGAAGGTCCCCTTCTCTATGCCACTGTCACCGCGAACTAGGTCAGGATGAGTCCTTCGACCCCAATATGCACGTTTCTTCCTGCCACCTGCACCGTCATCTCTACCCCTACTAGCCCTTAGATCATCCAAAGTATCGGCTTCGCCATCCACTTCGCCATCTTCAAGCGCAGGAACGATCTCAGTAGGAAAGAGTTCTTTGATGGCTGCGCTACGATCGCTTGGTGCTTTATAGAAATACAACTTCGACCCTTTAAGCTCTGCCTTGAACGATTTCCATCCCTTTGACAGCGTCAGATTCGTAGCAGTGCTGTATGGCCGATAGTGCGCATAGATCGATGGCGCGGCATCTCCCATACGGTTGATGAAACCAGCGTTATAAACGATCTGCGACGTACGATGCGAATCGTGACTGTCATATGCATCAGGTTTGAGCATAGTAGGCGCAAGTAATGGTGAAGACGAAGAAGTTGTGTTTTGGCCACCGAGGGGAGTTGGGTTGGGTAATGGATGTTTACTGGAAGAAGGACTGGCAAGGCTGAAAGGAAAGACACCACGCGTGCCATTGGGGCCACCCCGGTCATTATCTTTGTCCTTTGTTGATTCGGCATCTCGCTCGGAACCTGATCCCTTCCTTTTGGGGCTTGCTGGGGTAAACCCGAGCTTAGACGCTGATAGCTTAGAAGGTAATCGAGGAGCAAATGACGTGTTACGGGAGTGAACAGGAGGTGACTCTTCTGATGGATGGGAAAAGAACGC
The DNA here is from genome assembly GCA_003316125.1 of Auricularia polytricha. NCBI lineage: Eukaryota > Fungi > Basidiomycota > Agaricomycetes > Auriculariales > Auriculariaceae > Auricularia > Auricularia polytricha. The sequence goes on from QFEN01003573.1 coordinate 29,096, forward strand.
GTCTGAAGTGGGTGAGGAGACAGAGATGGAAATGCCAGGGTCAGGAGAGGCGTGGCCGCCCTCAGGAGGGGAAGATGAAAGAGGGATGTCGGTCACAATGGTCGGGAATATGTGCTTCACGGGGCTTCCAGGACCAGAGTGTGTGGGATGCAAGGTTGCGCTGCTATTACTTCTATTTCTGTACTCTTCCACTCTGTGTTGAAAAGAGATGTCTGCGGAGGAATACGAGGATGTGGAGAAGTTTCCAAGGTCATCTGCGGATTTTGACCAAGTTTTACGGGATATGCTGCGAAGATCACCAAGACTTCCATTGATATCAGGAGATGATGGTTGTGAAGTGGGAAAGGGTCGTTGTAAATCGAAGGACTTCTTGGAAGAGAGATCTAGAACCGACCTAAGAAGCACATCGAGTTGTCAGTACACGCGTGATGATGCACAGCCAAACTTTAATACAAAGAATGCGTCTCGAACACACAAACGTGTATAAATTCAAAGTATGCCATAAGACTCAAGGCGCGGGCGGTGGCGGTGGCCTTATCCGAAAACGCGATATAGTCGAGGCAAGGGTCATCAAAAGCAGGCTGCAAGACAAAACTCACTTGCTCGCGTCGCTAACGCGGGATTCCTGTTGAAAACCCTGGAAGATTGGGCGTGGGTCCGTAGGGCGGGATATCTTCGGCTTGCGTACGGCCACTGAGCTGGTGCTGCTTCGAGGTTCACTTGCACCCGACGCCAAGCGTGGATCAGATGGTTTTCGGAACCATCTTGAAGACTTGGAGAGCAGATGAGCAAAGCCAGATGGAGAATTGGAGCGTGCTTGAGGAAACTGCATATAAGCAGGAGAGGGAGGGGTGGAAGCAGAGTGGATTGGTGCATCCTGGGGACTCAGAGAGTTGAGAGGGGGAGCCCCGCGTCGAGGATGCATTTTCTAGAGGATCAAAAAACGAGCGATGAGGGTCTTGAGGGACTGGATTGTGTACGATGATTAGGGCGTCCTGGTCAGGTCGTCGTCGGAGATGAGCTTGTCAATGTTGAACACGACGAGCAACGGACCTGGTTATCGCTGTCCTGGCAAAGCTGATGGCAAAGTTCATGAAGCGTGACAGTCGAGAGAGGGAAACGGAGGAAACGGACATAAGTACTTTCACTGAAATTGACAAACTGGGAAAATATAAGGGCGGGCGGCGTGTTCATCATTAACTGAACCCTTGATTCAAAAGATTCTAGTACTAAATTTGTATCGTATCCTAATCACACTTTCCCCGACTAACCTGACAATTGACCATGACAATGTCAGATTAGCCGCCAACTCAATTGGGGAAGGGCACCGCGTCGTCGTCGAATCCCCATCACGATCTGATCCTACAACGAATCGAACGTACGACTTCCGCGGTCCAGGACACGGTCACTTCATATCTGCTGTCAATTACATTGCTCGGGCCCTTTCCGGTGTTTTAGGCGTTCCAATGGTGTCCGCATGATTCAGAAGGCGTGCCATTTATACAGTCGGCGTCACTCCGTATCCCATCCGCCGGCATGACGCAGTGGGATGTCGATCCTGGCACCCAATATTAAAAATGTGTTCACTTCATCTGGTAACCAGGTAAAGCTATATTCTCGGAAGATATAGAACTTGTTACCAGGAAGTTCGTTTAGATGGAAGCAGTGGATGCACCACACTGCCAGTGCCAAGGATTCTCCGAGGAGTGTATCTCGTAAATCATGATGGCGATCACCTGCATAACCACGCTCTCAATCTTTGACCGGAATTATGACAGGACTCCACTTACATATATCAGTGAGAATCAGTACTGTCAAAAATTGATCAGTCGCATAGGTCTTGTCCATCAAGATGGTCACAGCCCCTCATGATAGCGTCACTGGGCAGACAACTCGAGGCTCACTAACTGTGCTGGTTGTTTAGTGAAAGTGGGCGAAATGCGCGCTGAGCGCTTTTACGCCGCTGGAGCCTAAGAGAAGAAGCGAGCTGCCAGGCAAACAATGATCGTGGAAGATGCGCCCGCGGGTCGCTCGAGGTCTAGACCTTACATATTCCATTCCTCTACTCGTGCCTCTCTACGTAGCGGTGTCAGCTCTGTGCAGGGTCACCAAGCATCCCAAATTCGCCTCACACCACATGCACTAGTACGTAGATTATCTAGGGCTAAAGCACGACGGTGCAAAAATTTCCAATCGTCAATGTTCAAGTATGAGTCGATGATGCCCGCCAGATTGAAACTGACTGTTGCAAGTAACCTCCGCGATATTCCCAAAAAAAATAAGTAGGCTAGTGGGCGTAGTTCTTGTGATGAATCGAGCAGCAGACATAAAACTGGACTTTTATTGGTGTTACACACAACGACACTAGTACACTGTTTCCTTGGACTATCGAACAAGAGCTCATGCACCATCTTTGACGGCAAGCCAAGCAGGCCTGCTAGAGATGTCCTTCCACCACCTGTGCATCAAACGATGAAATCATATCCATGACAGCGGGCATCTCAGCTCTTACCTAGCAAGGTTAGGCCTACTGTCAAACACCTCATGGAAGCCAAGTTGGTAAAACGCAGCGCCATAAGGCAGGTGCGTCAAATCGGCGAGCGTGACAGACTAAATATGTGGCAGGTCCTATTAATTCATAGCCAGAGTAGGACAAAAAATGAAACGCACGTCACCAGCGAGGTACTTCTGTTTGCTGAGGATCAAGTCATACGCATCCATCTTGCCTTGGAGACTCGCCAACAGTTCGCTGACACGCTCCTCATTTGGTTGCAGACCACGACGCCTAGGGAAGCCTTCTAAGCTACGTTGGGTCGAGAAAGAGAACTACTCACGGCTTGAACAATTTTTCAAAGACGATGGAGGCGACGAAGGCGTTGAAGTTAAACGTCTCGATCGAAGCTGCTTGTTCAAAGAGGGCCTCAGCTTTGATGTCACTGGGAATCAATCCGGGAGTGCCCTGGTTGGGGAATTTCTTGATGAGGTATCTTGCGATCGCGCGGGACTCGTATAGAATGAACCCGTCGTCATTCTTCGATGGGGCGCGTGAGCGACGGGCATAGATCTGGTCATGAATTGACTCACGATGTATGGGACCTGTCCGAATGGCTGATTCGCGGTGAAAGCCAGGTCCTTCTGTTCACCTTTGCCTAGGTTGACAGAGATCAATTCATATGGAATCTCCTTTTCCTTGCAGATGAGAGCGACAAGGCGGGTGCATGTGGAAGGGGAAAAACCGTATAACTTGACCATTTTGTGAGATTACTGGGGGTGAGGATGGTATACGATTTGAAGGTGTTTGAATGACGGTCATCGATGAACGCATGGTCATTTATACCTGGCCAGCTGGTGACGGTTCTACGGGATGATTAAGATAAGATCACGCGGTGCTGAGTAAACTTGTATTCGCATTGAGCCGATTCAGGAAAGGTTCGACAGTTACGACGGTCTTAAAGCACTAGTGCTACTAATAGTAGCCTAGCCGAACTTGCAATATGATTTTGATCCGCGCGTCTGCGATGCTCGAGCTGTGTCGCACGCCATAGTGACTAAGGCCTAGGTGGTTTCCGGTTAACTCCAGGGAAGGATGACAGATGGGCTGACATAGTGCTATCGAACATCCGTTGGCGTGGAGATTCCCAGGCATATTGACCTCTTCTCTTACTTGTTTCAAGTCGAGCGGCGAGCGCACTGCGGCCTCGTTGCTGATTGATTCTGACTAATCGTTATTAACAGTGATCGTCCATAGCCTCATCGCATCATTGGCAGTAGACTGGTGACCATGAGGCAAGCCGTCTCTCGCGGCTGTGACAAACTGCAACTTCTATTTCGCTTCTACAATATGGAATTTCTAGGCAGTCTACATGTGCCTGCGATGCAAGTTGAGCGCAGCGTTAGTAGAAAGGTGCTTTCTGCAATAAACACTAGGGGGTCTCCCAGATGCTACCCTCGGGATACTTCTGCAGCATGCGCCTGATCTCCTGTTCCGGGTTTCTCGTCTTAAACTGGAGAGTGCATGGCTAGACCAGTATCCCATGTCATTCAGTGGCGTTGTGTCATCCAATATGACGTGGAAGGCCCAAAATACAAGGACCGACTTGATGAATATCGATCTGTACCAATCGCATATGAACTCAGAAGAAAATGAACATAGAAGGGGCTTCTTGTAGTACCTGTTAGCAATGTGTAGACCGGGGCAAATGTTGGAAGGAAGACAGTCAAAGAAAGCATAGCCTAAAAGGCGATTCGCACCGCCGGCCAAACCCATAAGCAAACAACGTGAGGTCGTCTCTTATTTGACCTTCGTCGTTAATACAGCGCTGAGGCTTGAATGCATCAGGGTCAGGGTAGACTTTTGGATCGAGAGAGATGGTCCTGACACAGCACCCATTAGATCTTTCGCAGGTTGAAAGATGATGCTTACCAATGTTGTACCAAGGGCTGCCGAATACCGTAGTCCCAGCGGGAATGCAATG
>QFEN01000694.1:0-14573 GCA_003316125.1 Auricularia polytricha
GTTTGTCACGTTGCTGTTAGACGATAAGGGACAGTACCAGTACTCGTGAGGAGAGACTTTGGAGCGAATGAAAAAACTTTGATAGGGTCGCTATCAACCGAATGTGAAGTATCTTACAAGTAACCAACTCACGAGTTCCCGCTCACGTAGTCCGCGCAGTCCATCGACGGGATGATGCTCATCCCGCGACCACCTAGGTCGTTCAACAACGTGAAAAACACCTTGCCTATGAATTCAGTTGCAACACCATTGACCGTGAGGGAGTTGGCGGCGTTGGCCTGGGCCACGTCATGGGTGTAGAACTGGCCGTTGACACGCCTGACACTGTCCGAAAACGAAACATTTTTGGAAGTGGACACGGCACGCCACCACTCATCGGCAACTGTGCGGCTAGCGAAGATAATCACGTATCGATAGGTCGTGTCGGACCTGATCTGAATGGTGATTTAGCGCGATATCGCAGATATTGAAGAATGAATGTTGGACGTACATTTTTTACGTATGCGTAGTGGACCATGATTGTGCGTTAGGGGAGATGATTTGTTGGTTGTATTGGATTGAAATGAGTCACTTGGACACTGTTATATAAGGAGAGCGAGTTGTTTGTTTGGGTTGATCATGATATCGAGAATTTGCAAGCTGTTAGTGATATGCCAGGCCTGAGGCCCTCGAGCCCTAAAGCCAGGCCCTCACCCAGCCAGCCCAAGCCGGGCCCACATGCGGGCTTTCAAGGCTGACTACGTCACTCGATATCAACACCCTTATCTCTGAAGGATATGTCATGAGTCTAGTTGCGACAATGAGTTGAGAGATGAGGGCGTTAACATAGAGTGGCATAGTCAACCATTGGACTAGTCCTAAATCCGAGGTAGTAAGCCGCCCTAGTCGCGAGCCTGCGTCGAGCCTCAACTACGTGGTAGTTGACAATCTTCTAGTCATTTCATTTCAATCACCTAGAACGATAATATGACAGACAGCTGACAAGGAAGGTGAGCTGTGGCACATCAAAATTCTGGACTCTGTACATTTCCGAGGATATCCCTGCAATGCCGGTCTACTGCCAAGTCTGGGCCAAGTCTTCTGATGTTTCTATGGCACATTGTCAAAGTCGATTACTCTACAATCGAGCCAGCGACTTACACAATGAAGACACGTTTCTGACGGGTTTGTCATCATTATTCTGGTATGCTTGATGAATATCGCCGTCCAAGAAAACCGCGACATTCTCTCTATCGATGGATTGTCGGACAGCCGAGACATGGGAATACCAACATGAGATCTTTGATGAACTGAGGATCATCCAGTCTGGGAGGTGAGGGTCGAAAGGGGCTATAGAGTGATCTTGGGTTGCGCATGTGATGTTTGCATGTGACAAGATAAGGACGAGGTGGAAAATATGCGATCTTGAATGTCAACAGTTCGCGAAGGTCCAGAGGTCAGAACCGAAAGTTCCAAGGTATTCTGCGGAATCAGCAAGGGCGTTGATACCAGCGGGTAAACGGAAGACTGAGTCCAAGTTGTCCCTGTCCTTTGTACGGCCTGGCAAACACTTTGAAAAAATGCGATATGGCTGATAGCAAAGTCTAAAGGGTCAAGTGAATCGACGACCGTCTAATTGATTTCGAAGCTCGCAGATGTTCCATCTGTTGGGGCCAGTCTGAACAGTGGGTCTATGTATTTGTTCGTGGCCTCTCGATCCTCTGTGCTTAGGGTGACTCTGTTACAATGTAGATATATTGCCGATCACGAGAGGAGCCGTCAAATTGCGGGCTGCTAGTGATATGATTGTGTAAGATACGAATAGGTCAGTTCTTTACTTCCCGATCGATTTCATCTAGTGCATTGCTTTCGCAATACTCGGTGGCATCGGCCTTTGTCGCGCCGCTGAAGAACGCCCGAATGTCCCGCTGCTTTGGGTCGTAAGCAATCTTGCCGGTCCCGCCGGCGTTGAGCCTCTGGAAGTATTAGTTGTAACTGCACAGATACCGGTGAACATGTACGGGTAGACGTACAAGCGTGACAAGATGATCTGCACGACCGAAGTCTGTCGCTGTTACAATCAGAGGGGGCATGTCTTCATCGGCGAGGTCTATTGGTGTCCCATCCACAATGCCCTGAATGTCCTATCAGCATCCGCATAAAAAAGAAGCATGCAATTAACCAACCTGTATTGTAATAACTACTCTCGCCCACGCCGTATTCTGCATCCCAGTGTAGTCACGTGTAGGGGTAACATTACTTGAATCCCTTTTCAACAGCACGCGAATGAGGGCGCCAATGCATAGCCCATGGCTCACGAGCGCGATATGCTCTACACGCCCTGCCCGCGCGGCACTGCGTACATGTGGCATGATAACCTCATCCACGGCCTGCATCGCACGCGCTGCCAAGTCCTCATCGGACTCACCGTCCGTGAAGCATTCACCCGGACGCGGTGTGGGATACCTGCCCTCGTTCATGTACTCCGCGAGCGACTTGGAAGTCCTGTTATCAGGAAAACACCATGGTTTCCCTTCCGCAACACCAAAGTTCTGCTCTTTGATAGACTCGACCGTGAAGTCATGCGGCGGCTGCGGGGCAGGTTGAGCGGCAAGGACAAACGCTGCAGTGGTGGCAGCGCGCTTGAGTGGGGAGGCATAAATCTTGTTGAATGGAGTTTGGGAAAGATGTGCGCCGAGAGCTTCGGCTTGCTAGAAGAAACGGATGTTAATTTGAAACATAAGGGACTTGAAGAGAACTCACCGCTTTTCCTATGTTGGAGAACAGATTAGAGCAGATGAAGTGGAAGAGGACTTGACGAACCGCGCTGACTTAGTGGGGCATCAGCCCACCCTGCCCACACGTTTCTCTGTGACATCTAAGCATTATGCGGCGCACGGACACTACAGAGAAAACTAACCACATTATCGATCGACTCTCCATGTCTGATCTGGTTCCAGCTCGCGCATGAGTTCATTAACAATGACACAAAACAGACGACTCACGAACGTCACAGTCAACATGAATTTGATTCTAGATCTCTCTATCGTCCTCCGAGAAAATGAGCGCTGAAGGGTATTAGGATAGTTCAGCAGCTAGTCGTGAATGCGTGAAGCTTTAAGCTTATTAAAGGTGCGCTCGACTTTAAGCATCCATATTCGGAATTACGTATTACTAATCTTGGCCAGCATACTAAACACTATCTAAAGTACATAGAGTATAAGACCATGAACCAGCCCAGGCTGGTCGTCATACAAGAATCTGCAGAGCAGATCTAAACAGACAGTTCAAGGAAACAGAAAATATCAGTAAACTGTTTACATTTTACGAAGTCACTCGATCAAGTACGTGGTGTCGCACATTAGGTCAATCATCCTGCTCTGCATATCATCTGCTCTTGTTCTTATTCTCATTCTCGTTCTGGCACCTGTATTACTAGTATCATTGGCTATATGCTCGCACACGCAATTGCATTGCAAACCACGCTCAGGCTGTATCACGTTCTCCCATGTTTTGATAATATTCCATGTCTGACGTGGTCTGGGGTGAGTAAACACGGCTACCGTCCACCACGGCCTGCCACGATCTTTCGCGTCAAATTTCCGTGGCCTGCGGTGATGTTTGCTCATTCTCTATGGTGAGGATCGTGACTGGTAGTGATTACCCGCTACTCACGTTATCTCGCGCTCCATCACTTGTATGTAGATTTTTTGGCTGAACGTCATCCGACAAAACCTTCCCGTGGGAGTCGGGGAAAGAGCATTGTAATACTTACATAATACATATAGAACTGTTTATAGTTCGTCCTCCTCTGCGAGAAACTTGTGAGTACCTCCCGAGACTCTGTTAGTGGAGATGGCAGAAATTGGCCTCTGACACTGATAACTCGACCATGGCACGACAACCACTTCATTTTTTCTCAAACAAAATACATAGTCATGTATTATGTTGGGGCAAGCCTACACGCAGCATACATAAGGATTCAGGGCAGAATTGCGTGTGCTAGAGCCAATGCGCGAGCTCGTGGGACTACCTTGTACTGTAGGAGTTATTCTCTAGGGCTTACAAAACGCATGCCAGCATTAACCTCATGTCTGGCTACAGGTCACGTATCAATTGGCATGGAATGCTTAAAAGGCCATTCATGACTTGAATTTGCTGTGACTTATGATGAGTTCCCTCCCATCCTTCTCTGTGCTCATCCTACCACAACTACTTGACCTGCGCATCTCTGACATAACGCAGCTTTTCCTCAGTGCTGCGGTTTGTCTCGGTATCACAGGAGCAATTGCTCAGGTTTACCGTCTTAAATCAGAGAACAACCTTCCTCTCCCACCTTCCCCTCCCACTTGGAGACTTGGTGGGCACTTGTTGCCACCTCACAAGTAAGACTTTGCATGCGAATCATAGACTTCTAAATGCTAATTGTGTCCTATCGTTGACTAGACCATTTCTCACTATAGCGGACTGGATTGACGAGTACGGTCCTCTGATCACCATTCGATCAAAATTTCAGAAGATCGTTATTATCGGCCGTTACCAAGTCAGTTCCTACATGCTGCGATGTAATATCCAGGCTCAACAATATTCTGTTGCAGGCCGCCGTAGATATTATGGAGAATCAGGGCAAATTTCTAGCCGATCGTCCTTCCATGATTGCCGGAGAAATATTTACCGGCGGAATGGGCATCGCCTTGGTGCCCTGGGGAGACAGGTTCCGTCGTATGCCAGTGCGTAGGTTAGTAGTCCGCAATACTTCCCCTCATCTATCTACTTTTCGACGTGATGCAGAGCGCTTCATTCGCATCTCCAGCCTAAAGCAGCTGAGGCCTATCAGCCCCTACTGATGTCACACGCGTCAAACGTAGTTCTTGCCATTCTCGATGATCCAGACAACATCCAGAACCATGTGCTAACGTAAGCGCTGTTGGTTATGATAGATTAGTGGTGCTTTGAAGTTATGCTGCGACGACAATCACGAAAGTTGCATACGGGAAGAATACGCCCACATCTGCTACTGATCCTGAAGTCGTTGAGATGCATCAAATCGTCGAGATGAGTGCAATCCTGCGCCCTGGTGCTCACCTGGTAGATTTGATCCCGTGGCTCAAATATCTTCCTTGGTATTGCCGGGACTTAAAGCTGATGTTTGAGAGGATAAAGAAACTCCACACTGGTCAGCTGAACCGCGTGAAAGAGCAAATGGTATGCACTTCCCTTTCAATATTCACTCATAACTGAGTCGTTCCACAGCATAGCAATGAGGACATCGGCCCTTCGTTCACGAGATATATGCTAGAAAATAGCCATCTCTATGGTATGACAGAGATTGAGATGGCCTTTCTTGCTGGCGCCTTTTTTGGAGGTGGAACACAGACGGTGAGGTGTTGCTTTGCTGCCTCAGAAGATATGTGGCTGAAAACAGACGAAAGACTTCTATTACAATATGCACAGTGCTCATGGCAGCCGCGTGTTTCCCTTAGGAACAAGCAAAGGTTCAGGCTGAGCTCGATGCGGTCATCGGAAGGCACCGAGGTAGCTTGATTCCTTATTCCAGCGCTATGGGTTCGATAATTTCTGCACTATAGTGCCGACTTTTGCCGACAAAAAATCCCTTCCTCGCCTACAAGCATTCATTTCTGAGGCTTTAAGATGGAGACCCCCGGCTTTTGGTGGTAGGAATCTATATTATGGCCCATCAGGAAAACTATTGCATTCCAGCTGGGACCACGGTGCTCGGTCACCTTTGGTGAGCATCGTAGTGACTACTTCGAGATGCCAAGAATCTAACGCTCACTGTCTTAGGCCCATCTCCCGAGATCCAGACGTCTACCCGGATCCTGACGCGTTCAAGCCTCAGCGCTGGCTCGATGACCAAGGTGGCCTGAGAGACGATTTAAAATTATTTGTTTACGGGTTTGGTCGGCGGTAAGCATTGTCTTTCAGCTATTCGTGTTTTGAATGACATTCCTTTCAGCGTATGTCCCGGTCAACATGTGGCGAGCAGGTAAAGCTATTTTTGCATGCATGCGGTCTTCCGAACTCACTTCGGTTGGTACAGGTCGATGTTCATAAGCACCCTCCTTATTCTTTGGGCCTTCCAGCTCACTCTGGATCCTACGAAACCATTAGATGACACGGGGTTTATGAACGGGTCGATGCCAAATGACCCGCTGTGCGCATTTGAGTTTGAAACGAGGATTCCGGAAACGGAACTCAGGCGCATGATGCAGCATTATCCTGAGAAGCTTTGATGCCCGGATGGGTCAGGGAGAGAGCGAAGAACAGGTTCCCAACGAATCGCCAATACTAGGGCATCCCTCCAGGACTCACACTATGTTCTAATTTTGCCTGAATCGATTCTGAATTGCGCATTGTGTAGTTGCTATTTCTAGTAGCTTACATGAAGTTATGTAGCCATCACGGGCTGGTTTCCGCAGTGAGATCCTACGTCGACATGAACTACTAAGCCCGCCTCAAAGTTCACTAGCTTCATTTCTTATCTCGTTCGTCTGCATTTGCGAAGGTTGTCCATAGCGGACAGCTGAAGCTAACAATGGTATGTTGGTGTCATAGGCACGACCTTCGCCACTTCGAAGGTGGAATAGAATCCGTGAGGCTAGGACGCTATGAATGACAAGTTGTAGCCTGAACACAGTAAGTTCGTAGTTGATGGCCACACAGCTCAACCGGTGACATACGTATCAAACATGTTGCTGTAGCCAAACTGCAGCCAAGCGACATAATATAAGTCATTGGAGTTTGATAGAAATGGTAGACACACCGGAAGTACTGCGTCAATGATCACATTGGTGACCGTGATGGCTTTGCGAGACGAATTATACAACGATAACTTTGGAACCAATTATTTCCACGCACTGATGATACACAACACATAAAACATGCTACCGCCATAGGCGGTGGCTACGATTGAGCTCTGAAGTTTCCGGTAGTCGTGGAACCACTTATATGCAGTAAGAATCAGTATCACTGCCAGATTTTGCTTGCGTCAGGTGGCCAACAGAACGTCCTGCGGGGTCACTAACCGCATTCGAAAGCTGCCAAGATAGCGTATACTACTGCAGCATTTATTGACGACTCGAAGGCGCATCCTGATGCAGTAGACAACCCTGATAGCCATGTTAAAACGACACCGGTTGGTAAATACGCACGAACTCACCTCCTGGAATCAATTGGTGGTTTGGACTGACGTTCACGGCGATGGCGGCGATTACCGTCGCCTATTGCGAAGTTAAAGGTCTATGCCCTTACTCCAGCCCTATGAAGCACGCACCGCGCTATAAGTTAATAGTCCAACCAGCAGTCTTTTGCTCTTCTGCCACAACGCCCAGGTCCTAATAACCAGCAAGCCTGTCAAAGAAGCATAATCTACCCTGCTCTTTACATGATACGTGCAACTCCCACCTTCCGCCGCAACGATACTTATAATATGAATAACTGAAGATCGCATTGTTAAGCTGGGTCACAATTAACCACCGGGCATGATGACTTACTATTTTCCGCCAGACTAGGGGGACACTTTGCGCCATGCAATCAGCTTGTTAATTAGACACTATTTTCTCTGCATGCTTACCGGACCGCTAACGCGCAGTGCAGCTAAGATAGCCATCAACAATACGCAAACATAACATCAGAGTGGGTGACTCACCATATGCAGTCATTCCAGCGCCTGCGAAAGGCAGATATCGAGATATGGTGAATATGACGCGAGTTGAACCCCATGGCTTGGACCACGTCCAGTGTACCTGTAGAGAGGGATGAAGTAACAGTTATAGACAAATCATATTGATCCTGACCTCATCCTGGAACGTGATGCAGAAATCGAATATCTGAGACGCCGAAAAGAGCCATATTGAGCTGGTAACACAACGAATGTCCTCGGTACTCACGAGAATTGCAAGACCACCAACTGAAAATACAACGTGGTCAGCGTCACCACCCACTTCATGAACAATCCACGGGCACTTACTATTGGCGTACTGAATCGAACATCAGGTTAGGGTCGATTCTTTCAAGCAGCGATCTCTGCATACCTTGGATATCTGCAAATCCGTAACCTCCGAAACAAAGTCATCTCAGAAACAAAGGTCACTCGCCCACAAGTTAGGGAAGGAACCAACGCCACCGCAAACCCCATCTAATTATATAGGTGCGATTGTCGACACACGTATGATCAAGCTTCCCACCTGTTCTGGAGATCCGTGATCATCTCTAACGCAGTGCCTTTAGACCAATATAGCACAGAAAGAGGGAAAAAACGGAAACTCGTTCGACAGGCATTACAATATGGTGACGCCCATGTCCGTGATCACCACACATATGTTCGTCGGTACTGTGGAAGGCGCTACTCGTACCTTGATGAACAGTGAGAGACTTCATCCTCGGATTCTAATATGCCTTTATAGATTGATCGTACCTTTGGTTTTCCAAAAGTGCTTGCCCAGGCTTCCTACATTGTATCAGTTTTGATTCGCTCGGATTCTAGAAGGTTACCGGTACTCTGCCACGTATTGCAATTGTGGTGCTTGCCCAGGCTTATCCTGGCCCACATTGCGTCTTTGATTCAATATACTTCTGATCTTTGAGCGCACGCAGCATTGAGGAGCACAAACCTGTTTTCGATCTAGACAGAGTCTATGCATGCACGTCAGCTGTCTCTGACATTCTCCACCAACAGCTGTGTACCAATCCACCATTGCATCCCGCCAAAATGGGAGTTCAGCTGACGAAAAGAATCTGGACGCGGCCTGATATCTACCTGCAGACTTACACGAGTATCAGAGAACCCGTTGAGGGGCATTCGAAGGTTAATAGATTTCGCGCGGGAGGAAACGGGATGACACCTGAACTGAATTCGAATATTGCATACTTACACGGCCAGACAACTAGGTTCACCAGCGGTTGGCCCAGAAATCTTGTAATTAGGATGATACTAAACGCAATTGAGTGCAAAAAGGATCCGCTAGCTTCCGTATAATCGAATGTTGAAAGTGCGACATCGAGTGTGATAGCAAAGCTCAATTCATCCTGGTGTTGCCAATGTCCCACGGGTGATGCGGCTTTGAACCTCAGAACATCTTCAACTTTAGCCGGAGGTTGCAATGTTATTTTTATCTGGTGGATGCGGGCGATTGAAACCTGATTACCGGCTGTTCCAGAACATAACATAAGAATTAATGAGCTATGTACTGGCAAGTTTGATGGTTACAGAACTGGTGCAAGTCCCAGAGGAGCCTATGTATCCACCCCAGCAAACCTCCGTTCATGAGGGATCAGCTTGATTGGATTATGTAGTGTTGGTCCTCAGACCGAGATTAGCGCAGTGCTGCTTACAGCTGGGCAGCATTAGCCCTTATATATGCTAAGATTGGGTAGTACTGGTCATTTGTTAATTTCACACAAAAGCAATAAAAAAACCACTTCATTCAAAGATACAATGCATAGTAACTACAAAGCTACAGTAAGACAATAACAGCAGCAAAAGCTACGAGATAGGGTGCAACATCAACCCCAGACTGTATGAAAAGGTACGCGAGAATGATGTGAGACGGCGCTAGACGGTACGAGAAGGTTGAAACTTGAGAGCGCTGAGAGAGGGTCCGAGAGGTAAAGAAGTGTAGGAATGCAACTAAAAATGCCTGTCATAAGATTAGTAAAATAAAATTAAGAGAAAGACTTACATGGGCAAGATATATAGCAGCGGGTGTACGAGGGGAGCGAATGTGGGTGCACTATGACAAGAGGCGTGGAAGGTGCATTTATCAATATAAAAAGGGAGAAAGAGAAGAACAGGCTTACCATAAAGGATGCGAGATAGAGTCGGCAGTTGCTGGAAAGCTCAAGGTAGGAATGATATCAGAGCTGTAGAAGGCCATCGAATGGCGTTGTGGTTAACCTCAGGCTTAACTAACTTCTTGCGGTGTATTCGTCCAAGTTGATGTAGTCACTGATACTATTATGCTTTCGTCTTGCGAACGCAAGCACGCGTTCATATAGGGGTCAATTCAACCGCGGTCCGAGATGATGGAATCGACTCAAATCAGTCGCATCGAAGATCTACTGAGCTTGACTACTCAGGTGGTATTTGCAGCAGAAGCGGATGCGAATAAACTTTGGGCAGGCGTCATTAACCTCCTGCGACTCGGGTGTACCGAAGAGAAACCACACTTGAAGTTGCCGTGCGAAACATCTTAACTTCTAATACTATGTAATATGACAAAAACTCACTATTGTACACTATAACTCGGGTATAATAAGTACGACAATAAATATTATGTTCTTTCCCTACTACTTTCGATAGTCTCGTTCGATTCTCTAATGCATCTCGGGACTGCACCAGTAACACTTGCGCTTGGGGCTCTACCTCTTGGTCTCCTTCTTCTCTGGTACTTACGGTCTCCATCACGGCTCACTCAGATCCCACCGGCACAAGAGAGGGTCCTCATACTAGGTTCAACGAGCGGAGTGGGTCGTACCCTTGCTCATCAGTATGCCAAGAGAGGTGCGCGAATATGCTTGGTAGGACGGAGGGAGACAATGCTTGAGGAGGCCGCTGAGGAATGCAGGAGGTTATGCGACGGCGATCGTGTGTTGTGTGTGCGCGGGGATTGCGCAAGCGTGGAAGACATGACAAAGGTGCGTGACGCGGTGATCAAAGGTATCAATCATAGTTCTTTTTGTCCACACTTGTCACCGAGTACTGAGGTGATGTGTCAGAGTGGGGTGGCATCGACACGCTCATAATCACGGCTGGTGTTTCTGCCCTTCAACCATTGATGGCCGTCGCTGGAGTGACCGCTTCCAAGGACGGTCTCTCTCCGCTGCATGCCACTTCAGAAAACATTAACCACGCGGTTGGTGTAGCCAAGGCAGCCATCGATGGTAATTTCTTCGGCCCGTACATTGCTGCGATCACATTTGTGAGACTATATCTCTGTGGAGCGCATTGATCACTCATGAAAAGTTCAATAGATACCTCTCCTCACGTCCTGCTCCATGTCACCTTCTATCCTTCTCCTTTCAAGTGTGGCAGCAATTATTCCTGCGCCAACACGCACTCTCTACGCTTCCACTAAAGCAGCTTCCCTGATACTCTTTCAGGCGCTCGCAATCGAGCACCCCCGTATATCATTCATGTCTTTCCTTCCTGCAACGATCGAGGGAGACTTCCGCGCGTCCGCGGTCGATACACCGCCCAACTCTTCCCCCGTCATACACGAAGCTGACCCGAACAAACACGGCTTACGACGCGAAGTGGTGGCGACACGCTGTATCCAGGCCATCGATTGTAAAGAGAAGACAGTCTTTATGCCCCAGTACATGCGAATTGGACATGTTTTGTATTGGATTTGGCCATCATATGTAGAATGGAGGGGAAGGGTAAAGTATAATTTTAGGTAAGTGCAGATCGACCGCGTTTGTGGCGCGCCTGATTCTTGTCTTCTTTGCCAAAGAGCCGACTAGGGAGGATCCATCAGAGTCTTCCCTCGGATAGAAGCCACAACCGGGACCGCTTTACCCTAGAATTTGCGAAGACAGGGTCACGTGTTATGAAAGTCCCAATTCTTGTAACTTATGTTCCTATAGGCGATGTGGCTTAACCAACATTGTATCGTCCCGTCATGCTGTGCATTTGCTACATGGCCCAGCGTGGTTTGCATTCATGATGTTGTGCGTGATCTCTGCCGGTGACCAGGGATCTCAGATCTTCACTGTCCATTATGCATCATGGATAACCCCATGCTGCATTTTGCGAGTGTTTCAGGACCGTAAGATGAAAGCCCTGGTATTGAGTGATTTTTCTACGGGGAGCTGGATAGCATCATGCTACGTGGTATATGTCGGCGTAGTTATTAGACTCAAATGATTTTGTTTTCCTTATACCGTACATAGTAGAAATTTGCACCGCCTAGTGCGATATCACATCGTTCTTGCATATTACGATCACATAGCTCTAACTGGTTCTTTTGAATTAATATTGTGCTCCTTCGTTAACCAAGAGGACGTCGATGGGGTCAATCAATCCTCCGTTCGTGGTCTTTGGGTACGGCTCACTGATATTCAAGGTGAGACGGTCAGCCACGAAAGGTATAACAACGAGCCACTAATCGCGATCATTGTCGGTATAGCCCCCACCTCATGTCCAATTCCAAAGTGAGCGATCAATCCATTTCGCTCGGCAAACATGTTATGAATCTGGCTTTCCGCAGCCTCCGGATTCCTTAAAGGTTACGTGAGGCGCTTCGCTCAGGAATCGCATGATCATCGTGGCACACCCGAGGTGTGTTCCACCCATCGATTACCGTACGCGCCCGCGGAACTCCTGACGTAGCATCCATCGTGAATTCACAGAATCCCGGGCGTGTGGTGACTCTTATCCACAAGGAGGATTGGGATCGCTTTTCTGGGTCTGTGAGTTCATCTCTTCTCATCCTGGGACATCCGCAAACACACACTAGGATGCATTCCCGGATGAAGATATTGTTTGGGGCAAGGTTTTTCCATCTGAGGGGTTCCATCCTTGCTGATAATGTCCCTCTCCACAGGCATATCGTACACGATTGACCCGGCATATGAGGTAGAAGTTAGGGAATACTTGGGTGAGTCTGACACCACCAAGGATGTTTGGGATCCACAGTCCAAGTGTTGACACTTGTGGTACCCGGAAAGACTACAGAGAAAAGGTGCGTCACTCAACAGAACTAGGGTATCCGATTATCCGAGGTAATATAAATGTCTCAGGACGGGTATACAATGGAAACCCTGCATGTTCATACCATAGAGAATGAGGTGGAAAATATCGCAGTTCACAATGTATGCAATATGTTTCACTTGCCTCACCCAACTTTCGTTGATTTCTCAGTTCAGGCTTATGTATGCGTTATATTTCTAACCGAGATCTGCCGAACTCACGAGGAGCAAGTGTTATGTCGGTCGGCCAGATAACCCATCATTTAGTAAGCGTCCCACTTTCCTGTTTCTTTGAGTTCAGTCTATTGACAAGGCGATCAGTTGGTTCAGAACCATTAGATGACTTGGCACAGCGGATATGGGCATCCGTGGGGCCCTCCGGACAGAACAAGGCTTGTCAAGCTTCCTCCAGCTCAGAGCAAATTTGAGACCATGTCCCTCAGGAGTATCTGTATCGTTTGGCGGATTCAGTCCGTCAGCTTGCTCCAGCATCGTATGACTCGCACTTGTTTGCTCTAGAAGTACGTCCACGGATGACTACCTGAGTAGGTGATCCGTTATTGATGTTTTGTTTGAAGGAACGACTACGAAAGCTCGATAAATTGGCAAGTGAAGATAAATAGTCAGCCATTTTGTCGTTAGATATTCTCAAGATGGATGAGACGTCATTTATCTACGTACCTCGGATACACCACTGGAATATAGCACCCATATACTACCCCACCGTTCGGTATCATGGCGACAAGCCTACCGTAATCGGTTTTCGCGTACTAACACGGAGATGACGCCCTCGGTCATTATTGTAACTTCTGAGAATAAGTTCTCTGGATATCAGATAGTCTTGATGAATGTCGGCGTTTGGGTCTATAACAATAATGCTCTGCTTTTCACACTTTTCCTGAATACCTCCCAACTTACGTTGAATGAATTTCGATACAGTACAGGATCAACAGCTCAGAGCACGCGGTCAGCAGCCAGAGTACAATATGCACGAACCCCAAGACATCATTCTTGCAGCTGATTTCTCGGAAGAAACGTTAGGGAATAGTTCATTTTCTTCGAATGGTTCTCAACACAGTACAAACACAAGCGATGTTCTACGAAAACAGAGGGCACGCCATCAGGGAATAGACACAGTTGCCGTCCAGCGGATGTGCGTGCCCATGTTAGATAGCAAGTGACCGATAGCAAATCAGATCTGGTAGCGTAAGCTCTGTAAAGATGGCCAAAATCTTCATGTTTTGGGGGACTGGCTGAGCATCGCGCCATAACGTGTCGGATAATTGATCTCGGAGTGCGGAGAGGATGACATGAGAGGTGTTTCACGCAATAGGGGTGTCCGCTCGAAGGACGGCACTCGCGTTAGACTTCGTTCTCGCTCCACAATCCTTCACAGATGATATATTAGCGACAGGTGTGAAAAAGTGACGACGGAGTACGAACCCCCGCATTACAGCAGACGTAGTCATTCGCTTCGCACATCTTTTACTCTGGTTATCCTCGTATCGATCTGTTTCATCCACAATTTCTTCTGATATGATCTCCTGCAAAAAATATTATCCTTGAATATCAACTGGAGTCCAGATCAGACACACCTCAATGATGTCTAGAATATGGATATCAGTAATGGGACGGGCCTGCCAGTGAACACACACACCTTCGAGCGTAATCACTCCAATTCCACCACCTGCAATCCCAGGTGTCCGACTGACCAGTAGTAGGTGTGCACGTCCTGTTTGACTGCAACGCATTCGTCAGAGATGCCGCAAAAGTTCAAGTGAAAATTCTCACAAGTAATCCAGCGCCTGGAAACAGTTTATACTGGGATGTGCTTCCGGAAGAATCGAGAGCTTGAAATCCGAGACTGGAAGAGCTCGCGCCGG
>QFEN01003586.1:0-23046 GCA_003316125.1 Auricularia polytricha
CAAAGGTAACTGAACAGGCCGATCATGAGGAAATGGAGTGTAAAAGGAAACATGAACTGATCTGTCAATGGATGATCGAGAATGGAGACGGAGATGAGCTGTCAAGCAGATCAAGGCTGGAGCGGAAATGAACTGTCAAGTGGATCCGATGGATAGGGGTAGTTACAAGGGATCGGAAATAGGAGTGAGGACCAGGTCGGATCCGATGATCCGATAGGACTGGTTCAGGATGAGGGTTTGATCAGATCCGACGATCCGAGAAGAGATGGGGAAAGCTGAGGGGAATGAAGTCCTACATCGGATCTGAGGATATGGAAGTCTAGATCGGATCCGAGGATATGGAAGTCCGACTGGAAGATAGGGGTCAGGAGCAGAATAAGGTAACTGGATCAGATCCGATGATCTGAAGGAAAATACGGTTCAGAAATGAGGTCTAGAGTACGGGATATGACACTCACCTCTCTTGTCTTAGCTTGATACCTTAGCCTATCGAGTTGAGACATCTGAACTCCAATAAGTACTTGAACTACCATTCTCGTACTGACCTTTATCCCAGTCCAATATTATGTGTAGACGCATGTAACACCCATAGCATTATCTGCAATTGTCATATCTCTTGGATCATCACTGCACAGCACTTTGTCATGCTCACCAAGCATGTGGTAATGCTGACTGAGGAAGATTCATCATCATTAGTCATGGTTTGTAATGGTCACAGCTTTGATTTATCATCCCCCCTTTCATATGACTCATGCTCCAATTTTATTATTCATCCTGTTCTATTTGTGCTTACACTTGGTAATTGCCTCTGAAGTGCAGGTCCTATTCTTCTATGACCTTCCATTACCTTCCTTACCCCTATCATTTTCTGACTCTTATGGCTGGAACACAATTTTGCATATGCAGGAGTATGCAGATCACTCAAACATATATAAACCCCTATTGTTACGATAACATGCCCCCTTATCAATTTTCCCAGCTTATCATTCATCTCCCTTATCTTGTACAAACACTCGTGATCCTCGTGTTCATCATATGCCTTATCTCTTATCTTGTACTGCCTTTTTGATCCCCTTTACCCTTACCATTGTACCGGTAAACCTGCCCTGAAGAACTGTTACCTATAAGTAGTCGATCTACTTGTCCTGTAGTCCTTAACTTGAATCTACTCAGTATTCTAACGGATACCTGATCTCCTGAGCAAGACAGCTCTTTTTGACTTGAACTTCACTTGAACTCATTGTTCTTGTGTCTGATACCGATATTTTTCCTTGTCTTAGACTTGCCGACTTACGTCACCAAGTCTAGACTCTGATACATTGACTACCGAACTAAATGACGTCACTCTTAGGACTTAGTTCGGAGATACCACCTGAGTTATCGCTGTTAGCGTAACACCTATACTTTAGCTACAAGAAGACATCTGCTTCCCAGTTCACCATTTTCATGCCCAGTTCTCTCTGAAGCCTCAGATAGGCTTTACATTCTTCCAGTCATCGATGTCTTGGACATTGTTCACCTGGGACATTGTCTCATTCCCCTAAGTTTATTTAAGATCATTCAAGTCAGCTGCCTTGAGTGCAGTGTTATTCATTTATCATCCTCAAACCTGCTAGGTCTTCCTAGACTTAGTTGTGCTCCTCTATCCTCCATTCTCCCATGCCTAAAACCTTCAATGCTCAAAGTGTTTGGTGCACTACCAGGATCAGACCACACCTTCTATACTAACTACTGTACCCAGCACTTCTAAGCACAAGGACTGCTGAGCAGTAGCATTTTTGGTTTGTTGTTTTTGTTGAGTTTTTCAGCAGACCAACTACAAATATCAACACCAGGCAGGAACTTGTTGAAATTGAAGGCAAAATTTAATTCCCACAGGTCATGTGATGTTGAGGTTCAAGTTGCACGTATCTCAAACTCAGAGTAAAACAACAACTTGAACTTGTACCACCTCTTTATACCCAGTGGACACATTAAATATTAAGTCTTGGCTGACCAAATATGTGTTCATCCTCTGTAAATGGCTAATTCATTGACAGAACATGAATATCTGATCCTCTATCAAGCTTGAGTGTTGCTGACCAACAGAATGTGAGTTATTAATCCTACATCAAGTCAAGACTGTCACAACCCTTTAACAAATAAATGTAAGGTTGGAGACTAGGACTCAAACAAGAGTAATCACAACAAAAGAAAGATCATATTGAGCAGGTACATTTGGGCTGCTACACAATGTAGAGACAAAAGGTTTGAACTAAAGATCTACTGATTACAGGAGTCCTAATTAGAGAAAGAAAAGGGGACATACATCCAGTGGACCACAAGGCTCAATATGATTTCGAACAGGAGGAATTGTGTTCGTACAAGAAGAGAAGGGAAGAAGTTTGTGGAGGCAAAGGGAAATGAGTGGCTGCGGGTCCATTGTAGGCGGGAGTATCTGCAGCGTAGATATGTCAGGTATTGGTGGCCTGCAGCGCACGGCAGGAGGACAACAAGTTGTGTCAGACTGCAATGATAACAATGTATGAGTGGTGAAATGAGTAAAAGAATGAGGCATGTACATTTAGTATATCACTGAGGGTTGACATTTTGAGTGCACTGGTCTGTAGGGGAAGATTAGCACACAGACAGTAGATGTTTGCGGTGAATGTGTACACAGGCCTGAGCAAGCACATCAGGTGGAGTATCACATATATATATCTTGCAATCATTGTAGGTCTCTGTCGTGTAAGCCAACTGGCGTGAGTTGGGTGAGAGAACAAGGGTGTTGAGATTCTGAACATCAATGGAAGCGAGGAGTTGGCGGGACTCAAAGGCCCAGAGCTTGATGGTATTGTCATGGGAAGCACTGACGAGGAGAGTGCAGTCGAATGAAAGTGCTAGATTGACGAGAAACTTGGTGTGCCCTTCAAAGGGAGCTCCAACAGTCTCCAGTCCAGTGTCAACGCATCAAACTTGTAGACCATCCAGGCGTCATCATGTGTGAAGGTGAATGCAGCCAAGATGTTTTTGTTTGTGTTTGTCCAGAAAATTGGTGCATGTGTGAATCCTAGTCCGCCGAAGCCAATATTCCTCACATCTAATTTCTGTTGTTGGATATCCCAGACCTCAAGGCACATCCTGTGATATGACTTGATTGCAAGCTTATACTACTATTTCAAGCTGAGATAACTGAGTTCATTCTGAGTCTAAATACTAGCTACCCAATCATATAATTACAAGGTATTGTAAGATAGACTGCAGTCATACCTCACCTGATCATGTGGTGTGACTCGGGAAGTAACCAGCTGTGACACTGTGTTATGGACAAGTCAGAGTACAATTGAGCTATGTCGAGGTCATGCAAAATACTATATGGAAGTACTTGGTAGCCTCTATATTTCTTTGAAGCCTAGCTTGCTTCCCATTCAGTCCTGTGTGATATGCATCCATGAACTGGCAGGCTCATGCTAATTCCTGACAATCTGACAGGTTTGAAAATTTGAATGTATGACCACACTGGCACATACTATTGAGCAGCACTTATTTGAGAACTGAAAGAACATTCTGTTCGAGGTCTTTTAGCATAGTGGAAACATAGTGCAGTTCCGTCGATGGTTTCTGAAGTACTTGAATCATTAAGTAGCTGACAAAGCACGGAATCCAGGATGTTCTGAGTACGAGAAAGCTATCTCTACTCTCAATTTGAATTGAATTCTAATTCTGAGACCTAGATCCTCTGGGGATGTACTTTAGTCAACTTTCTTCAGGTTTACTTTGGTGAAGAAAAACAATTTGAAGGTCGAGATGTGATTCTGGTACTTCTGTCACGATCTGATCACACGATCAAGTAAGTTATGACTGGTCTATCTTGCAAAAAACCTATCTCTACTCTCAGTTTGAGCTGTATTCTAATTCTAAAACCTAGGTCCTCTGGGTATGCACTTTAGCCAACTTTCCTTAGTTTTTCTTTGGCAAAAAAAGATGATTTGAAGGGCAAGATGCAATGCTGGCACTTTTGTCACGGAAATGTCACTATCTGATCACATGATCAGGTGAGGTATGACTGCAGTCTATCTTACATTTTGTGACATTCTGAAATAACAAGTGAGATCATGAAAATATGTGATGTCTGAAGAGATGAAATTGTGAAGGAGTGATGTCATGTGAATATGTGACAAGGTGAATTTGTGACAATGTGAATTTGCAAAGGTGTGAAATGACCTATGATGTCATTAGCACTGAGAAGCTCTGATAGTTAACTGGTGTGTGGGCTGAGAGTACTTGGAAGGTTCGGGGGATATCACATGATGTCAGAGTGTCTATGTCAGGTGTATGTTCAGGTTTCTTAGCAGTTAGTGCTGGGAATGGGAATGGGTGCTTAGTACCAACAGTTGAGAGGAAAGAATGGTGATTTGTGTCAGGTACTCATGACAGAGACATTGCTCATCAACACTAAGCTTCTGATTCCCACTGTTGACAAACCACCCAACATCAAGGTCCATAATTTCAGCATACTTCAGCAGTCTTAGTGCCACTAGTGCTCTTCTCAACAGTGGTAAACAGTGAGTCTTTACATGCATGTATGACTTTGATACTCACCCTCCATCCAGGAAGTTGAAACACTAGTGCTGGTCCGGCCAGTGTGCACAAAGTACTTGCACACTATTTGAGCTTGACCTCATGGATGAGGACAAGATATATTGTGGTCATTTTGAGCATAGTAGTAATTTAACAGTGCTGTTATTTCATGCATACCCTTTGAATAAAATGCTAGTCTTTTCTTGTCGTTTTTGCCACTGAATATCATAAATTTTCATCTTTCTAATGTAGCAGTGTGTAGCTTGAAAGCAAAGCTACAGTGGCCTACAGTACCATACCATTACACCCTGTAGCAGCCTGTAGCTTGCTATGACCAGCTACAGGTGGCTACTATAGCATTATATAGCAGCTACATAGCTGCATGTAGAAGGGACTTGACACATTGGACTACAGGTACTACAGTGACAATATAGCACCCTGTAGTCAGAAGTGTTTTTCCTGTAGTCATCAAGCCAATGCCTGTTGGAAGAGTTTAACTGTGCTCTACCCGAGTTTCCAAGAAAAAAAAATTTGAGTACCACTAATAATTGGTATTCACAACCATAATTAATGTACTTAGATCATCAGCAAAACCCTCCCCCTCCAGTTAGAATTAATTTTCAAAAATTAGTCTAGTTTTCATTAATTAGATGGATTTGATGGCTTGGAGAACTTTAGTGGTACCTTGCTAACTAGCCCTAACTTTCATGATCCTAGAGCCAATGGGTGGAAGTCTTGCAGTCTTCGATAGGAAATGAGAGGGCTATTAGGTAAAGGGGTAATAAAGTGGGCGCATGTGCAAGACTCATCAGCTTGCACTGGCGCCTATGAAGTCCAAATTTAGAGTGTACAAGATTCCGAACATCCGTGGATAGCGACTATGATGACGATGTAGCTACAGGCGCTGCTGGTCATGTGGGGTATTGAACAGCCACGTTCGAATTCAATACTCCAAAAGCAACCTGATACTTCTCGCCAACGGTACAAACCTCAGCACATCCCAAGCTCGTACATCAGTCACTACTGCATGCTCAATATCCTACAACTCATCTCCATACTTAGCCATCACGGTCCTCAATGATGCCTCATCCCCAAACCGCGGCTGGAAGCGCGCAGTGAACAGTTTGGGGTGCGCAACCACGCCATCCACGAAGCCCATATCATCAATCGGATTCTCCGGGTCTTGCGTGATCTTGAACGACCACAAGAGGAGCGCGACGTTGATGAACACCGAGCGATTCGCTATGTGCCGCCCGGGGCAGATTCTGCAGATGCTTCTTCAGCAGGGTTCAACTTGGTTAAATATCAGGTATGGCTTACCTGCGTCCAAAACCGAATGAAGGGAACTTGAGGTCATCCCGGATTTTGCCGTCGCTATTGAGCCATCTCTCAGGATCGAACTTGTCAGGGTTGGGATAGACGCTCGGGTCGCGCGAGATTGCCCTGTTAGAGGGTGATCAGCACATACATCTGAATAGAATTAATAACATTCCGTACCAATGATTTCCAAATACTATGGCGCCCTCTGGGATACACATGCCTTTCTGCTCGAGCAGCCATGAGAATCAGAAAATCACGCCAGAGCACTAGGAACGTACGTAGACTATATCAGCCGAGGCACGATGAGCAAATCCAAGGGTTGTCACGGGTCTCCAGCGAAGACACTCCAACATGAACGCCTCGATCTGCGGAAGGGAAATGTAGTCGTCGAAAGTAGGAGCTGTAACGGCTGGGTTAAAATTCGTTCATACAGATGAGCTTCGGCATACCTCTGTCACGACCAACGACGATATCCAGCTGCTCTTGCACTTTCTCCTGCGCCTTGGGATAGCATGCGGAAGCCATGACGACATACATGATGGCCACAGCAGTCGTGTCTGAACCGGCGCCAAAGAGGGATCCAGCGAGATAAGCCATTTCTTCGTCCGAAAGCTTGTGTGAGGCCTGGTTCTCAAGAAGGTACCGAGAAAATGAGGGGCCGGCCTTGCCGGACGCCTACGAAGAACTGGTGAGGTGGTGTTTACGAAAGACGTTGAAGGGACCAACCAATTCTCTCGAAACACGATTGAGTTGGTCATGGAAGACCTGACTCTCTTCTCTTCCCCATTCCTCCAACTCGGTTGTGTATCCCGGGACATACTTTAGGATCGGGTAGCGCTCTATGAGGAACGCCCCAGGTCGCATGAGCATCTGGAAGCGCTTGAGCATTTTATGGATCATGATAATCTCGGGAGCATTCGTGGCGGTGGGCGTGGACTTCCCATACATTACACGCAAGATGACTGAGGCGGCGTAGCTTGCGTTGAATGTGTAAGCGGTTATAGAATAAGCCACAAAGTGCAACACACCGATTCGCAGCTGCTTGGTGTCCTTTAGGGTTATCAAGGATGTCAATGATGACATCACGGGCGGCATCCATCTGGATGGGTGCATAGGAATCTGCAGCTTTTGCTTGAAGATGCGTGTGTGCTGCTCTGGATGAAAAGTTTCAGCAAACCAATTCAGCAAGAGAAGATATCAATACAACTTGCGAAGTCTCCGGAACTGCTCTCCTGCAGGTGTAAGGATCATACGTAGCCCGCGAGACAAGATCTCTCCTGCTGCAACCGCACGAGGGCGGTCCGCTAGCACACCACCTTCTTTCTCCATTATGTCGTTAGATTCCTGTGCACGTGAGGATAAAGGTGCACGGTGAGCAGTATTGGAGTCGTCTTACCTGATGTCTGCCAATGATGATCATGACCCTGCCAGGCCCGACCCGAAGGGAGATAATGGGACCATAGGTATTGATCCATTCAGCAAACTGCTGAGATTGGCTGTAATGTGTTTACTGTTAGTGTCTACGCAGACCCAGAGAGTAGTCTATTTTATGTGCTCACTTGACTGTTGGTAGTGGGTTTCCGAACAGCCAATGTCCAGGAGGTCCTGGAGGAAGAGGCAGGCGTGACCTTGATCGTAATTTAGCGCGGAGGACATTGCCTGCCATAACGAGAGCGACGAATGCTCCTAGGGCCTTGAGTTGAAACGTTAAGTCGAGCATCCTCCAGTAGTCTATTAGTGCAAATACGGCGACTTAATGCAAGGGAGGCAGTGAAGGAACGATGGATTGTGAACGCGCGCAGTGCAGCAGCTCCCGTTTTATCTTGGACGAGCTGACAGAAGGCGCTTTAAACTGACCGCTGCTGATGGGAGAAGAACTACATTGGGAGATAGCGGCTCGCTGAATCATGGTTAGTGCGGTTTTGGGGAGGAGATATACATCAGTATCAAGGCGTTAAAATTGACCTTGATAGAAGGTAAACAGTCGTTCCTTCTTCACCAACGTCCATGTGCACGAGATCAAAGATGCAAATTCGAGCTTGGTATGAACATAACAACTTGAAGCCTTATATTGCAATATATGAACCAAATCCATGGACTTGGCAGAAACAGGAAAGTGAAAATGCACTACCTGGTCTATTTGAGTAATGAGTCAGCGGAAATCCATCCAACATCCTGATTTGAACTCACCTTCTAGAACTCCTTGGCCAACCAAACTAGTCCAACTCCTTCCTGACGAGGTCTGATTGTGTCCCCAAGTGGCGAGCTATCACCGCCAGCCATAGCATTGTTATCCGCAACATCATTAGAGAGAGACCAATAGGATTCACGCACTTGCAGGTATCTTCAAAAATGTCTGATGTCGATTTTCGAACGTCAGCTTCACGAACGTTCCAACGCACAATGTCGCAAACATGCAAAAGTGCACCTGCCAAGGCCTGTCAAAGTATCCTCCCGTGCCAACGAGAAAGCGAAGAAGACCACCGAAACTTGACCGAAACTGGCAAAAGAAAAGACGAGCACGTCGGCCAGCTAAACGCTAACGGATCTGCATGAGAGTCACGGTACGAGCCTGGTTACTAGTCTCCTGTACATGTACATTGATGATTGTACACAGACTGGGCCTGAGGCCTGAA
Source organism: Auricularia polytricha (assembly GCA_003316125.1). Lineage (NCBI taxonomy): Eukaryota > Fungi > Basidiomycota > Agaricomycetes > Auriculariales > Auriculariaceae > Auricularia > Auricularia polytricha. Next base: position 8,517 of record QFEN01003586.1, read on the forward strand.
CTTCTGCCAGTCACTCAAAAGTGGATATTTGGATTTGGATTCAAAATTCAAACCATTCAGCCTAACACTTTGACTTGCAGATCTCCAGAGATGATTGCTCGCACTCAAAGCAGAACTCGAAGTTCTGACAAGGATATGATATTGTAGATCAAAATACAGACACAACCTCTGCAGACGTATAGTACGTGCGCAGAGCTCGCCATGACACCACAAACTGATCTTTCGTGACGGTCCAAGGCTGTATAAGTAGATCAGTGGCCGCGTCAGCGTAGACACGTGAACCACCTTCCGACGGCTGTACACAAGTCCAGCTCTCACCAATGGTGAGCACATATCTTTTCCTCCCTCTCCAGGTTTCAGTACTCGAATTTCTATGTGCGTGCGCAATTCAAACATATCTACCCGGATTTTGTACTTACAAAGGCAGTGTTGCTCTTCGGCTTCATCCCTGTGTTATTGACAATCATCGTGTAACTCGATTACGATAGCATGGCGGACAAGGTGGAAACGTGTCGAGCAGCCTTGCAGAGCTGTCCTCCCGGTCATTCTGATCGACCAATGAAACAGGAAAAAAGAAAGACGAGCAGTCACTCATCAGGGGGGTAGTTAAATGCTGGCAGATCTGCATGATAAGTACACCTTTCTCCATACATAGATTCCTGAACTTCTGAATCATCAACGTTTACCATGGTCCTGACCATGTCACTGCATGCCTTCCACTCCCAAGCCTGACACTTTGACTAGATTTGCAGAGATGATTGCGAGCGCTCCCGAGTCACAAAGTAAAGTAGTGCCATAAGACAAACTTGAGCTTAATGTGAAGTTCTGGGTGGTCCTGGGCAAGTCCCAGGCTGACTCGGATGTGTTATTGTGAATCACAGCTTAAAATTTGAAATACGGACGACACTGATTAGTACACATGTTATGTGGGCAGAGCTCGTGAGATCGGTCTTTCGTGATAATGCCCTTGTTAGGGCTGCGCACTCAATTCTTGCTGAGGCTCAGTTCACGGGTTTCTGAGAGCCCTGCCCAGCTGAGCTGTCTGATCTCAGTCACCAGATGTTATCGCTTAACGTTCGGCAGCTCGAACGACAAGTGATGGGAAATAAACTGACAACGTCATTGAGTGGCAGTTTATTTGCCAGTTTATTTCATACGCGAGGTTGTCGGAGTGAACTGAGAGTGATTGTAATGCCGAGTAGCCGAAAGCATCGAGTATGAGTGACTACTGGAGCGAAGACGGACAACAGAAGCTCGTATTCGAGCTTGCTTCATGGGACCATATCTCTCTTTTGCAAACCCCCGATTTTTCCGATCAGCTCTCTGCACCTGCTGAAGTCAACTATGCTGCTAGCACACCAGGTGGCTATCTCGAAGATCTTTTGCAGATCAGCAAAACCCCCAGCATGATTTGCACAATTTACTCCTACATCAGCACTATGGAACCCAAATTCACGCCAGTGCTGTCTCTGGAGACACCACACCACTACCATCGAACAGTCCTGCAACAACGTTACACGCAGGTCCGAGTCCAACGGAGGCTGTCGTGTCTACCAGCGCTGCATGTGAGAAGCCTCCATCGAAAGCCCCGCGCCGAGCACAGGCCAAAAAGTCCGAGTCTGACACCAACAAAAAGAAAACACGCACCAAGGGTGCAGGCAGCAAGTCTGAGCCTGTGGGTCGTCGAGACCGTGGTGGTTCAGACAGCGAAATCGCAAAATTGAGTCCCGAGGCAATCGAAGACCCAAAAATCAAAACTCCTGTGAAGTCAGAGCATACGAGAACTGCAGATACCAGAAAGTCTGCGGTCCATACTACACAATATTATGCAAGTCAGGAATTGAAGTATATGAAAAAAAAAAACTCACCGCAGCCAGACTTTGAACGTCCTTGATGGTCGTACGGTCCTCGTCTACCGCACCTACCATTGCGTCTGTCCTGTCGACGGCGGTCCAAGGCCACCAATGCAAGTGAAACGGCAATGAGCTGATCCACAGAGTCTTTTGCCTCAGCGAGAAGTACAACTGCGAGAGTTTCGTAGTAAACTCTCTCCTGCTGATCCGTTAGTTCGTTTGCAGAGCCTCGGCAAGTCGGTCGGCTGCTCCAATTTCGCTCTCCGCAACACGAAACGCATGTCAAACCTTACTTGACAGTTTATTGCAGTTTATTTCGTCCAAAAAATAAGCTGGCGAAATAAACTGTTATTGGATGACTTTCCGTAGGCTCGAAAAATGTTGATTAGAATATCATATCATAAATTTGACCACACTAGGCAGGTGTGCCGCGATGCCGCTGTTCATTTGCAGTGAATTTGCAAACACATTTTGTTTGCCCCCCTCTAATAAACCTTAATCTATTGGGGGGGTACCCCCCCCAATAGACACTGCAGACTTTTTCCTTCCGTTTTAGGCCACTAACGCCAGCGATATCTGCTGACATAATAAGCCTTGCTCGATATGTGTGGCATGCAACGCGGCACTCTTGCAGTGATATCACGGTGCGTTTTCAAACTTTTGCTAAGTATGTTAACGTTAATTTCTCCCTCCTCTTTTTAGATGGCACCTGCCATGGGGTGTCAACACAATGGTTTGGAAGCAGTTGGGGTCGGCAAAGATATAAACGATGAGGATGCTGAGTGTCAATGCGATCTTGTCGTGATACCTCGATCCCAGCAATGAGAGCAGCAGCGAGGACCTGAGCTGCTTCGTCGTCATCATTGAAAAGGTCAGCCTCGTTGGCACTGAGAAGCTCATACTGTAATACAAGATCATCCACTGCTCAGCTCACTTGTCAAACATCGACATTTTAAAAGGGCCGCAATACCGCCGAGAGCGTGGCGATGCAGCCACTACCTGTAAGGGCTGCTCAATTCTGAAAAGTCATTGTCAATGTCGACTTGAGCATACGGTCACCCTCTCCTCGTCCTAATTGTGGTGTAGAAATTCTCTCATGCGATTAGCTGACGGATGACAGTGATGGACAAATTAGGAAAGGTTTAGGGTCCGTGTAAGTAATTTACGAGAGGGTGACCGTAAGCTAAAGTCGACCGTCATAGCCTATTGACAACAACTTTTTAGAATTGAGCAGCCCTGTCAGTCGATCAGTAGCCGCCGTACGTTGACATCCGGTTGTTACCTGATGCGGGTGACTATATAGTACATACACAAGTTCAGCCTGAGCGCTCACCATATGATCATTTCCTCTCCAGGTTTCTACCATTTCAGTCCTCGAGTTTCTATGTGCGTGCGCCCTGCGATCCACCCAAATCTACCAGGATTTTGTACTGATGAAAGGCGGTTAACATGACAGTGTCCTCTTTGCCCAGCTGCGCTCTTCGAGTCAGTCTTCCTGTGTTCTTCACACTCCTCGTATAACTTGATTGTGGTGCAATAGCATGACAGACGATGTGGAAAGGCGTCGAGCAGCTTTTCAGAGCTACCCCCCCGGCCATTATCTTCATTCCATGTGTCTCGTCAACCTTGCCAACAGTCTTCGAGGCAGATTCAAGCAGCGGGGTGTCCCGTCTGATCTTGATGAGTCCATCGAGCTCCATCGAGCTGCACTAAGCCTTCGTCTGCCTGGTCATTTTGATCGATCAACATCTCTCAACAATCTTGCCATCAGTCTTCGAGACAGATTCAAGCAGCGGGGCATCCCGTCTGACCTTGATGAGACCATCGAACTCCACCGGGCCGCACTACTCCTTCGTCCCTCCGGGCATTCTCATCGATCAACATCTCTCAACAATCTTGCCATCAGTCTTCGAGACAGATTCAAGCAGCAGGGCATCCAGTCTGACCTTGATGAGGCCATTGAGCTCCATCGGGCTGCACTACTCCTTCGTCCCCCTGGTCATTCTCTTCGATCATCATCTCTCAACAATCTTGCCAACAGCCTTTATGACAGATTCAAGCAGCGGAGCGTCCCGTCTGACCTTGATGAGGCCATAGAGCTACATCGGGCTGCACTACTCCTTCGTCCCCCCGGTCATTCTGATCGGTCAATGTCTCTTGACAATCTTGCCATCAGCCTTTATGACAAATTTAAGCAGAGGGGCGTCCCATCTGACCTTGATGAAGCCATTGAACTCCATCGGGCGGCACTATTCCTCTGTCCCCCAGGTCATTCTCTTCGATCAACGTCTCTCATCAATCTTGGCATCAGCCTTTATGACAGATTCAAGCAGCGGGGCGTCACATCTGACCTTGATGAGGCCGTCGAACTCCAACGGGCGGCACTACTCCTTTGTCCCCCAGGTCATTCTCTTCGATCAACGTTTCTCATTAATCTTGCCATTACCCTTGGAAACAGATTCAAGCAGCGAGGCGTCCCATCTGACCTTGATGAGGCAATTGAGCTCCAACGGGCTGCACTACTTCTCTGTCCCCCCGGTCATTCTCTTCGATCAGCGTCTCTCACAAATCTTGCCATCAGCCTTCGAGACAGATTCGATCAGCGGAGCGTTCAATCTGACCTTGACGAGGCCGTCGAGCTCCAACGGGCTGCGCTACTTCTCTGTCCCCCTGGTCATTCTCTTCGATCAACGCCTCTCAACAATCTTGCCAACATCATTTATCACAGATTCAAGCGACGGGGAGTCTCGTCTGATCTTGATGAGGCCATCGAGCTCCATCGGGCTGCACTACTCCTTCGTCCACCCGGCCATTCTGATCGATCAACATCTCTCAACAATCTTGGCATCAGCCTCTATGACAGATTCAAGCAGCGGAGCGTCTCGTCTGACCTAGACGAGGCCATTGAGCTCCATCGGGCTGCACTACTCCTTCGTCCCCCCGGTCGCTCTGATCGGTCAAAGTCTCTCAACAATCTTACCATCAGCCTTCGAGACAGATTCAAGCAGTGGGGTGTCCCGTCTGACCTTGATGAGGTATTCAGGCTGTATGTCCAACTCTCCTGCCTATCTCATGCAGCCTCTCGCATGGATCTTACTGCTGCCAAGTCATGGGCCACATCTGCCGAGGAGACGAACCATCGCTCTGCATTGCTTGCATACCAAACTGCGTTAAGATTCCTAGATCAGCATGTCACTCTTTTGTTGTCTTCTTCACGCCATTTTGATGTCGTCAGCATGGCCCCTGCTTCGCTTGCCATGGACGCTTTCTCGTGCAGTGTTCGTCACGGCGCTTTCACTACTGCTGTGGAACTGGTGGAGCAAGGCCGTGCAGTATTCTGGACCCAGTTGGCACGCTTACGCTCACCACTCGATGAACTTTCCACGTCCGGTGACACCGGTTCAGCCTTGCAAGAAGAATTCAAGCAACTCAGCTTTCTCCTTCGTAGCGCATTTGATCAGTCTACTGAAGACCAGTCCCCGCAAATCCGACAACTGACCATGCAATGGAATGATGTCGTCTCCCGCATCCGCATGCTGCCTGACTTTTCCCAGTTTCTCCTGCCCCCACTGTTTTCTGACCTCCAGAAAGCTGCTGATGAAGGTCCGGTTATCATCGTAAATGCTAGTCGGTACAGCTGCGACGCCTTGATTATTTTGAGTGGCCAAGATCCTGTCCACGTTCCGCTTGACATCACGCAAACTGAGGTATCCGAATTGTCCTCCGAGTTTCAGTCCGTCACAGAGCAATTTGGTTGTTCCGATCATCAATACATGCTTGTGGGCATCCTCCGTAAACTTTGGCATTATATTGTTGACCCTGTGGTCCAAGCCCTTTTGGTGTCAAATGTTCACCCTGGCTCGCGTATCTGGTGGTGTCCCACAGCTGAATTCATTCTACTTCCTCTACATGCAGCAGGACCCTACCAGAGGAAGACAGACAACTTCTCTCAGATTTACATATCCTCTTATACGCCCACTTTGGCGACACTCGTTCGTGCGAGAGTGCGCGTTTCTCGATATGCATCCACACAGTATTTTGTTGCCATTGGCCAAGCGAGCCCGGACGAAGGGAAGGAGCTCCAATGTATCGCTCCTGAGTTAGCCGACATAGCTCAACGTCTCGTACCCATCGTGTCATCCTTCACATCACTCCGAGACAGCCTCGCAACAGTCCAGGGTGCACTTGATGCATTAAACCATAATCAGTGGCTCCATCTGGCCTGTCATGGAATGCCAAATCGGACACAACCATTCGACTCTTCCTTTGCAATGCGCGACGGGCCGTTAATGATCAAGGACATCATCCGCTCCAACTGGCAAAACCCGGAGTTTGCATTTTTATCGGCTTGCCACACTACTGCGGGCGATGAGACGAGTCCTGACGAATCGATCCATCTCGCTGCGGCAATGCAATTTTCCGGATTTCGTAGTGTCATAGGTTCCATGTGGTCTGTCGACGATGAGGTTGCACGGCAGGTGGTGTCCGCTTTTTATCGCAACCTGGTCAATGGCTCAGGGAGATTGGACTGCACACTGGCTGCGGTAGCGTTGCACAAGGCCGTGAAATCGTTGCGCAGGAAGATTTCACTAGAACAGCAGATCGTGTTTGTTCATATAGGTGTTTAGTTTGATTCATTCGTCATATTATTGCATTTTATATTATCCTGATTGCTTTCATTCCCTCGCTGTCCCACCTAGATCTCTGTTAATTTGTGTAAATCATGCCTGCAGTGGGTGATGGGACTTCCGGTGCTGGCCCGGAAACAATGACATTGCAGGCCTTGTCCTTCAAAGGATGTTGCTGGATACGGGGATTGTTGGCTCTGATATTCTCCTAGACTAGCGCACTAACAGACTGTTGCCACATAGGGTCCAGGTGTTCCAGCATCTCCATGGCTGGAGCTCCCACTGTATCCTCGCCCACCTCGGAATCCTCGACTTCACTTTCAAATCAAATCTAAGGTGTGCATCACAAAGTTACAATGACAAACATTTCTAAAAATGATTGGTCACTGGATTGACTAGGTCTATTGCTAAGTGCATCAATGAACATCGTGAGGTCCCTTGCTCACGGTTATATTGAAGTCAACGCAGCCCAGTGGAAAGCCTCACATGTTTGGTATGTTTTGGTCACATCAGATATCTTTAAAATTCCATTCCTAAGTCCAGTTGCAAAGGTTTCTGTCCGTGGTGTATAAGCTGGGTGGTCGCGAGCCTAACACAAACGGTTGGATGGCGCACAATCAGGGCTGCTCTTGCGCATGCTGATTTCAGACGCGTGTTTCTCTGCCATACTTCAGCATCCTCAGCGTCACCACAGTGCCGCTGTCATCTCGTTGCTTGTCTGTTGCTGGCAGATTAGAGATGCATATATGACACGTGGAACTTGACTTACCAATAGCTCGCCACTTGAAACAGTAGCAGCCCTCCATGGATGATATGCTTTTCTGCATAATTCGACTGCCTCATCCAATCTCCCAGCACGAATATATGAATAGAGCGGTTGTGCTAAAATTTCCTCAAATCCCCGAGTTTCAGTTAGTGCTTCGACAGGCTCACGGCGTCATTAGCTGCTAATGATCGACCATCACCTCTGTTCATGGCATCAGGATCTAGCTCTTTCAGAAGACCTCGCATAAGGTGCGTAGAGCCTGCATAACATTATGTTTCGTAAACTTCCAGTATCCTGTGGTGGCTTCTGGATATTGTGATTGCGGGGCGATTTCATGAAGCCATTCTCGTACTGCGATGAGTTCCGTGAGGAGCACCGACAAATGTATGATTGCTTGTGCTAATGTTGACGTGGGTGTGTAGGGATTTTTTGGGAGCAATGTGCGGGGATGGACGTGTATTTCTGGTTCGGTTGTGCGTGCACTGCAGTCGCCTTGACTTAAAAACCAGCAGGAAGACGCGTTCACTCACGGCATTACAGCCTGCAGAAGTCCCCACGTATTGGCCTCCATCCGTAAAACGTCGAGTTCCTACTGGGAGACACCCGAAGACGCGCTATTATGTGCCTCTGTTATTCTGGGGAATGTGAGGTGCGCTCTCCTGACAAGATATTATTTGATACACACTAGTCGTGACATAATTGTCGTAGCCTAGGTGTGACTCCCGTGTTTGGATCGAGGAGAGCAGCAAGGTCATCTTTTGGAGTCGAGCGTACGGAGAGGACTTCAGCGCAAGACGAATATAAGGATTCGGAGGTTGTGTTGCGCGCGTTGAGAAGTACTGAGGAAGAAGCTTCGAAGTCAGTCTTCAATGAGAAATGAGAGAGGTCTATGGAATATGCGAGTAATAAAGCGGACAGCTTGTGCACTGGCGCCTACAAATTCCAAACTTAGACGATGGTACCAGACATTCCGAACATCCGTGGACAGCGGCCATATTATTCCAAAAGAAACCTGATACTTCATACTCGCCAACGATACAAAACTCAGCACGTCCCAGGCTCATACATCAGTCACTAATTCATGCTCAATATCCTATAACCCTTCTCCGTACTTAGCCATCACGTGCCTCAACGACGCCTCATCCCCAAACCGCGGCTGAAAGCACGCAGTGAACGGTTTGGGGCGCGCAACCACGCCATCCACGAAGCCCATCTCATCAATCGGATTCTCCGGGTCCTGCGTGATCTTGAACGACCACAACAGGAGCGCGACGTTGATGAAGGCCGAGTGATTCGCTATGTGACGCCCGGGGCAGACTCTGCAGATCCAACTTCAGCAGGGTTCAACTTGGTTAAATATCAGGCAAAAGACATACCTGCGCCCAAACCCGAATGTAGGGAATTTGATGTCGTCCCGTATTTTTCCGTCGCTGTTGAGCCATCTATCAGGATCGAACTTGTCAGGGTTGGGATAGGCGCTTGGGTCGCGCGAGATTGCCCTATTAAAGGGTGATCAACGTATACATCTGAATAGAATGAATAGTATTCGGTACCAATGATTCCCAAGTACTATAGCGCCCTCTGGGATACACATGCCTTTCTGCTCGAGCAGCAATAAGAATCAGACAATCACGCCAGAGCATTGGAAACGTACGTAGACTATATCAGCCGAGGCACGGTGAGCAAATCCAAGGGTTGTCACGGGCCTCCAGCGAAGACACTCCAGCATGAACGCCTCAACCTGCGGAAGGGAATTGTAGTCGTCGAAAGTAGGAGCTGTAACGATCGGGTTGGGATTCGTTCACGCAGATGAATTTCGGCATACCTCTGTCACGGCCAATGACGATATCCAGCTGCTCTTGCGCCTTCTCCTGCGCCTTGGGATAACATGCAGAAGCCATGACGACATATATGATCGCCACAGCAGTCGTGTCTGAACCGGCGCCAAAGAGGGATCCAGCGAGATAAGCCATTTCTTCGTCCGAAAGCTTGTGTGAGGCCTGGTTCTCAAGAAGGTACCGAGAAAATGAGAGGCCGGCCTTGCCAGACGCCTATGAAGAACTAGTGAGGTGGTGTTTACGAAAGACGTTGAAGGGACCAACCAATTCTCTCGAAACACGATTGAGTTGGTCATGTAAGAACTGACTCTCTTCTCTTCTCCATTGTTCCCACTCGGTTGTGTATCCCGGGACGTATTTTAGGATTGGGTAGCGCTCTATCAGGAACACACCAGGTCGCATGAGTATCTGGAAGCGCTTGAGCATTTTATGGACCACGATGATCTCGGGAGCATCCGTGGCGGTGGGCGTGGACTTCCCATACATGATACGCAACATGACTGAGGCGGCGTAGCTTGCGTTGAATGCATAAGCGGTTATAGAATAAGTCACGAAGTGCAACACACCGATTCGCAGCTGCTTGGTGTCCTTTAGGGTTATCAAGGATGTCAAGGATGACATCACGGGCGGCGTCCATCTGGATGGGTGCATAGGAGTCTGCAGCTTTTGCTTGAAGATGAGTGTGTGCTGCCCTGGATTAAAAATTCAGCAAAGCAGTTCAGCAAGACAAGATATCAACACAACTTGCGAAGTCTCCGGAACCGCGCTCCTGTGGAGGAAAGGATCATGTATAGCCCGCGAGACAAGATCTCTCCTGCTGCAACCGCACGAGGGCGGTCCGCTAGCACACCACCTTCTTTCTCCATTATGTCGATAGATTCCTGTGCGAGTATGTAGATGTATTGTGAGTAGTAATATCGGAGTTGTCTTACCTGTAGTCTGCCAATGATGATCATGACCTTGCTAGGCCCGACCGGAAGGGAGATGATAGGACCATAGGTATTGATCCATTCAGCAAACTGCTGAGATTGGCTGTAATGTGTTTACTGTTAGCGTTCACGTAGACCCAGAGAGTAACATATTTTATGTGCTCACTTGACTGTTGGTAGTGGGTTTCCGAACAGCCAATGTCCCGGAGGTCCCGGAGGAAGAGGCAAGCGTGACCTTGATCGTAATTTAGCGCGGAGGACACTGCCTGCTAGAACGAGAGCGACGAATGCTCCTAGGGCCTTGGGTTGAAATATCAAGTCGAGCATCCTCTTAGTGCAAATATGGCAAGTTAGTACAAGGAAGACAGGGGAGGAACGAAGGATGGTGAACGCGCGCGGTGCAGCAGCTCCCGTTTTATCTCCGGCGAGCTGACAGAAGGCGGTTTAGACTGACCGATGTTTGAAACACGTTGCGAGATAGCGGCTCGTAGATGGTTGGTGCGGTTTTGGGGATTCACTATCCGTAAATTGGATGTGACAGCACATGACGTGAATACGAGGGCCGAATTTCATGCCCAGTGAAAGCTGCCTGTGATGGGAACGGGCGGTGTATGATGAGATGTGAATTACCGTTTTCGTACTATATCAGAATGTGCTTCCTTCTGATGAGTCATGCAATCTCCGCACAACCTGATCACAACGCATACTATCATTCCCTGTAATATGTCCACAGTTGCTAATATGCAAAAAGTTCATAGCACTTCAACATCGTGCTTAACTGACATCAAAACAATTCAAGCATGTGCAGAGTACCTATAAATGATGTTTTGTACAAGTAGAATAAAAGATTTTGGAATGTTGCAGCTGCGAGAGATGACATAGTGGTGTGTTGAAACCTTCGCCCAACACAAATCATCCAGATCCCGAAGATCCTGCAAAGGTATTTGTAAAAATTTTCCTAGAGCACAATGAACACCTTCTAGGGATGTCAGAAAACCAATTCAATAAAGGTTACTCTCTTGCGCTGAAGTGCTACAGTGGTAGAATCAATGACAAGTACACACAGCACCTCTCTTCTGCACACAAGTACTTGAGTCTTACAAAAGTCACATCATTCTCTCCAATGGCACCACACCGCAGGAAAGCAGTCCAAAAAAAGGCCGAAGAAGATTTTACTTGCGAGGCTAACATTGCAGCTGCTATCCAGGCTGTTAGAGAGAATAGGGCTAAAAACCTCTTGGCAGCAGCTGGCCAGTTTAATGTGCCATACCATACCCTTTGTTGGTGTGCACAGAACCTCACAAAACCCCATTTGAAGGCCCACAAATTCCAACAGCTACTTACAGAGAAGCTGGAGGAGCTACGTGACATAGCCGCAGCCTTGCGATTATTGGAGGCCGGACTGAAGCTGAGGTGTTCCAGCAGATTCCGCAGCACTTTGACAACGACCCTGACCTCAAGAAAAATCCACATTATGAGGGTTTATTCAACCCTACCTGTTCTTGCAGGCGCCGTCTCAATGACGGCAATAACACTGCTGAATTACAACAGGATGTGATCCCCCCACCAAATCCAGTTCACCAACCATTCAGACACCAACCTCAGCCTGCACTTGAGCCCCCGATGTCAAGAAACCAGTACCTAGAATTTCCCCCGCCTGGGTATGCCCCCCACATTACCCGATGCAGTATCCTGCACCTGTCACAACCCTTTAACGAATAAACGTAAGGTCGGAGACTAGGACTCAAACAAAGATAATCACAACAAAGAAATGGATTGAGCAAGGACGTCCGGGCTGATACACAATGTATAGACAGGAGGTTTGAACTGAAGTTCAACCGTTACAAATATGTCCCTACTATATACTACTATTCAAGCGGAGTTCATCTGAGTCTAAATACTAACTAGCCAATCATGTAATTTAAAGAGATCATCGTACGTTTGTGACATTACTAAATAGTTCTTCCATCTCTCTCACGTTCTGTTCTCTTCTTTCTATATATAATCAATCTCGATCCAGGGTTCGTTCTTCTGTGAATATCCTTAAGGTCTTCTTTCTATAAATAGTCTTGTGTCGGATCTTCTGTTCTCTGTGACAGGGTGAAAGTATGTGAAGTCGTATGTTGTGCATATGTGAAGATGTGACGTTCTCTATGATGTCATCAATGCTGCGAAGCTCTGGTATCTTATCGGTGATCTAGTCGACATGACTTGGAAAACCCTCTGAGTATCACGTGATGTTAGAGCGTCTAGGTTTGGGGTCTTCGGGGTCTCAGTAATGGTGTTCGGGGTCTCTGGTGTCTGTGTTATAGATACGTCTTTGGGTTTCTTGGAGTTAGATATAGCAAACGGACTCTTCTGGTTTGCAGTCGTAAGGAAAGAATAATGATTTGTATTTGGTACTCGTGACATTACCCCCCCTCTAGGGTTCGCATCATCGCGAAAGACTGATGGTCGAATATTCTTTTTTCGCCATGTTACAAAATCTTCGCTGACAAACATTGATCCTCGTACACTTTTTGACATCGGTGCAGTTGGATTTTCCTTGTGAAATTCTGCCACTAGAATCGGGGAGTTTTTAACGTTCTCTTCTGGCTCCCATGTGGATTCTTCTCTTGGGTATCCTTTCCATTTCACCAAGTATTGCATCTTTCCTCTGAAAAATCTGCTGTCCATTACTTCTTCTACTATGAATTCTTCTTCTGCGTCTCTGATCTCCGGAGGTGGGCGAGTGTGTTGTCTGTGTTCAACCAGTTCAGAATCATGATGCGGTGATAGCAACTCTACATGGAAAACCGGGTGAATCTTATAGCTTATTGGTAATTTCAGCTTATAGTTCACTTCTCCAATCTTCTCTAGTATTTCGAATGGTCCAAGACGTCGGTCTGACAGTTGTTTGCTTGGTCTGCGCTGATGTATGTTCTTAGCGTCTAACCAGACCTTGTCTCCAATCTCGTACTTCGGTGCTTCACTAACTCCTCGGTCATAGAATCGTTTCATTCTTTCATTAACCATCTTTAGAGTCTCTTTTGCATCATCTTGTGCTTCTTTCATCTGGTTCGCACGTTCATCGGCGGCGGGAGTTAAGGAATTCGAATTTGGTGATATAGTGAACTCGGGGTTATATCCGTACAAAACTTTGAAAGGGCTGTGTCCTGTGACTGTGACTGCGTTGTTATGCGAAAATTCTGCAGTAGCCAACCAAGACACCCAATCGTTCTGTCTGTAGGATGTGAACAAGCGCAAATACTGTTCTATTTCTTGGTTTACGCGCTCTGTCTGTCCGTCTGTTCTAGGGTGGAAACTGGTCGACGCTGACCATTTAGTTCCCAGTCTTTTCGACATCTGTCCCATGAACTTCGAGATAAACTGTGTTCCTCTATCCGATATCACTTTCTTTGGTGTTCCATGATGTTTCCATACGTTTCTTAAGAATAACTCGGCAATACCCTTCGAGTCTACTTCTTTTGTGGTGGAAATAAAGTGTGCTTGTTTCGTGAATCTGTCAACGACCACAAATATGCTATCACACCCTTCACTCTTTGGCAAATCCACTATTAGGTCACATGAGATCGTCTGCCAAGGTCCTTCTGGGACTTCATTTGGCTGTAAAGGTCCCGTTGGTTTCTTTGGGAACACTTTCGTTTGTCTGCATCGATCGCAACCATCTACGTAATCGTGAATATACTTCGTCATTGAAGGCCACCAATAGTTTCTGGAAATTAATTCTAAAGTTTTGGCACGTCCAGGATGTCCAGCCGGTGGAGAGTCGTGAAACAACTCTAATATCTCTCGGCGGATCTCTTTATCATTTGGAACGTACACTAATCCTCGGAATAACACCAATCCATCTTCTACATTCCATTCTTCAATTCCTCTGCGTAACTGAACCGGTGCTGTTTTAAGCGTTTCTAGTGCTTTCATTACTTCGGGCTCTTGTTCTGTGCTTTGTCTTATCTTTCTGACTAGCGAACTTTCTCCTTCTATGAGAATTTGGCCTCTTTTAGCAGCTTTGGCTTGGAAAAACTCCGGTTTTAACAACACACGATCGGAATTGTTGTTTTCTACCCCCCCTCTGTGGTCTGATCTCCGAGAAAGACGGTCTGCTTTGTCATTGACTACACCAGGCTTATGTTGTATGTTGGAGTGTAAATTCATACTCCGCTAGGAAAAGACTCCATCTAGCTTGCCTTCTTGTCAACTTTTGACTTGTCATAAAATACTCGAGATTTTTATGATCCGTCCAGATCTCCACTGGGTGAGGTGCTCCTTGCACATAGTGCCTCCACTCCTCCAACGCTCGAATGATTGCAAGTAACTCTTTGTCATGAATATCATAATTTCTTTCTGCGTCATTCATTGACTTTGAGTAATATGCCACGGGATGCCATAATCCGTCTTCCATCAGTTGAGAAAGAACTGCGCCAGTTGTGTAATCTGATGTGTCAGTTTCTATGCGTTTCTTTTTCTCAACATCCGGCATGACTAATAGCGGAGCTTCTGTGAATTGCCTCTT
>QFEN01003588.1:0-28662 GCA_003316125.1 Auricularia polytricha
GGCGTGGTTTGTTAACCATCATACAGAGCCCAAGTAATGATCTCTTGTGCAGGTCTAATGAGAGCATAAATATTTGCAACATCGGTGTCTTAAGTGCTTACATATACGGCGAGTCAGAGAAGGAATCACAATGACCATGCGACGCAGAGTCTCCAGTGCATGGTCCAGAGCTTGGTTGGGTGTAGAGCCTGCGACCTCTGCATCGATGTAACGTGCGAGCTCCGTGAGATGCATGCTTGTATAATGATAAAAGTGTCCTCCAGTGGCGAAGGAGGCCACTGGTGTATACACTGCATGCATCATTCCTGGAGGTAGTATGCTAATTGATAGGGAGGTGAGCAATCGATGCGAATTAGAACTATTAGCTTACAGCAACTGCCCCGCCTGGAGCGTGATAACCTCACCGTCACAGTGTGCCTCTAGCCACTCCTGGTGCGCCGTAAAATCAACAAGCTTAGTTGCGAGCTCTTGAAGATGGACGCGGTCGCTACTGCAATTCTTCAACCTGAATATCGCCCAAAACTTCACGCCGATCTCCATCCTAACCCAGGTCAATGTTCCCTCAGCATCATGATGAGGGTACGTCAGATATCCGGCATGATGCAGCAGTCCCCATCCATTGATTGTGAAGTTGTCGGGATGCACGTTTGATGCGATTGGTACTGGGTGGGTCGACTCGTTCCATCCGTGCACCAGTCCATGATTGAGATTCCTGATTGTGAGGTTATTTTATGTACCGCATACAATGGAATGGTCAATTGAATACCTGAGAGCCGTTGGAAGGGCAGTCTGTGCAAGCCGTAGATCAAGTATACACTGGATCTTTGTTGGGTCATTCATGGAGTCGAAGAACGATGAGATGGTGCCGTTCAGAGTAACATTCAATCGATCATTACAGCGCTTGTGCAAATCTGTGGGCTTGAATCGATACATGGTGATGGTCTCTCAAAGAGTATGTTCTTACCGTGAATACAGACAGGCCGTTTTGGGGAGACAGCAAATATGCTATCGAGGAACTCTGTTGTAAGCGTGCTGCATTCGTGATCGCGTTCTACGCCGCTGACTACAACTGGCTTGTTCCTACTGAGAGTGGAATCTACCCAGCTCAAACCGTCTGGCCCTTTCAGTATGCTGCCGGACACATGGGAGACGTGTTTGGAATACACATTAGACTTTCGAAGCTTGGCCATAAACCGGATAATTGGAATGTCTACGGCATCGCAGAGATTGTGCGAAGAGCTGTTGAAAACGGCTGGAAGGATGCTGGTGTGCCCATCCTGCCATACAATGGTGTCGCAGGTGTCTGGGACTTGCTTCCCAAGCACACCAACCGTAAGATCAACATTGCGAGTTTCTGACATGCGATGATTGATGAAATCGTGAGGGGTCGACAAAATTGGTAAGTGGAAAGACGCCTTATACAATTCGGAGTCACCGGAGTTTGAGGCACAACGATAAGATCCATACTGTTGGGCGATTGCGATGAGCGTGGAAGATCATCCTAATTCATATTGAACCCTTGGTGCAACACATTCAGAGTTGAGTCCTGGACCTACATTCATTTGAACATACCTACATTTAACCGTCTGCCCAACTACTCGCCTAAGCTGCATCTCTAACTTGGCACTGTCACAGTAGTCTCAGACGTATTCGGCATTAGTCCGCAGTGTCTGGGGTACGCCCACGTTGCATTAGCCAAGATGTGCACGACATCTGGCATCCTCCTCAAAGCAAAACCTGATCGTGAATTAAGGATGTGTTGTTGTTCGACGGCTCATTGGATAGTTCCATCGGTCTGTGCCCATTGCATTCGACTATCCCTACAACCTAGGAGGGTAAGATGCAGTGTATAAACCACCTACCTGTGGGCTCGGTGGTGTAGCTTGACGATCTGTACATCACAAGTTCTGATCATTCAACGTCAATCAAATACTGCATTGGCAGTATGTGTGCTACATATATATACATGAGGAGTGTACCCATGCGTGCAATTGAATAGCAGACGTATGAGGTCACATTGTCAGTTCAAGGAGATTAGCCCGTGATGTTGGCAATCCAGTCCTAACTGACTGATTCATATGGGTCGCTAGGAGATGTGAAGGACTTACACCCGAGTCTACTGTTAACGCCGTCGCGATACCTTCGACCTCGCCCGATATTGGAAGCGAGCTATCGGTGATCATATGCATGCTGGATGTCTCAGAACCCTCTACCAGGTCGCTGATAGGCTCTACGATCTCCGGTACGGATAGTGGGGGGTTTATGGGCAAACCCTGAGTGGATGTCCCATGCTCCTTAGAGCGCTTTGAGGGTCCTCGACCACCATCTTTCTGTGTGGCGTCACTGGCAGAATGGAACGCGATAGCACGATGGCTCACCTTCAGTGGAGAAATATACGATGATGATCTTTTGCGCTTCGCAGATGTCTCTTCACCCGCTGACTGCACGAGGCCAGACGTGCAAATGTCATCAATGGCCATAGAGTCTAACGCTTCTGCAACATCACATCCCTCTACATCCGTGTCCCCAGCTGCATCGCGATCCCAGTCGCCGCTCAGGGAGAGCCATGGTATCGCCATGTCCGACAGCATGCTGAAATTTAATTTAGCTAGGGCGGACTGTGGCAAGGTTAGTCATACCTTGCTGTAACCGTCGGTGGAGAGCTCGCGGCCCAGAGTGACGAATGACTTTGTCCCACATCTGAACTGACCACCGTCCTTCCCAACGCATGCAGTAGATGGCTGAGATAGCGAGGACGGGTGTCCATATGCACGATCGCGGAATACAGGCGCTCCATGCCAACAGCCTCGAGGAAGTCATTGTTATCATCGAAGGCCATCAACCGTGGATTCTCCGGGATGACAACGCCATGAACGTCCTGATCGATTTCTGTTCGTGTCAGCTGTCGGAAGCGAAGCAGCATCCATGTGGCAAGCTTCAAAAACACTTGCGAATTTCCCTCCTCGAATGCTATCCTGTTCCATGCATCCCAATCGTCAAGGACAGGAGGGAGAGAAACATTGTCGAGGACCACGGGATCTGTCGTGGAAGCCTTGAACGTGCGATTTATCATTGAATCGGATGCATGATCATGAAATCAAGAGCTAACTTACATCCAGGCCTATCACAGTATTTCTCCCATGAATGGTAGACATCTGGGCCTCATCATCGTCTGACTCCACGATAACTGATGCTGCCATTTTCATCACACGATCCTTCCTCGACTTCGGCTTGCGGGACGATCTGCGATCCTTCGGGGACTTCCTCGCATCTTCAGCGCTTTGAAACCGATGTGCGATATGTTCGCTGGGGCTCTCCTATTATTGGTCAAGCGATGCTTTAAAATGTAGGTGTTTGTCGTACCTCAGTATCAGTGGCCTCAACATCTACCAGCAACTTTCCATTCCCCAGGACCTTTGCGTCACTTTTTCGATATCCATCCTTTCCGAATTTGTTTGATCTCACATGACGGTCGTGGCCTTGTACAGTAGGCTTTGCTCCCTTGGCACTACCAGTTGACGACTTTTGCGACTTCGCAATGGACGCCGCAGTCGCCTTAACCCGTGGTCGCGTCGTCGTAGAACTTTCAGATGGTTGGACCGGAGCACGAGAAGCACTGCCCGTCTCCAGTTTAGCCTCTGTACCAGTCACAATCGCACCTTGTGTGATGGACTTCACGACATCTGCAATCAGATCACCTGTCGACTTCTGGTGGTCAAACGGACCACCGCACATGCTGGCCCCATTGGTGCAGAACGCGTGATGTAGCCCTAGACCAGTCACTGTGATGTCTTTTTAATTAGCGTCCATACATCAATTGTACCTGAATCCGCCACTAACATTCTTGAACCACATTGTAGTCCTTCTTTCCTGCAAAATGAGACCATGTCCGCCCCATCGCCTCCAGTGCAACGGCCTGCTTCTCTGCCGTGAACGCGCTCCCGTTCAATGCGAGGGCAATGAAGTAATCGAGATGAATTGAGCGCCACTTAGTTGTAGACTTGGACGTATCGGCGTTGACCTCCTCAGCGAATGCCGTGACCACTGCGGATAGGTATGCACTTAGTGAGACGTAGAAATCGATCGCCCGAGTCAGCTTCTGATTTCCAGGAGGAAGGTTCTGCAACTCCAGGCCCGTCTTCTGATATAAGTGCAGCTGATGAATGACGAGTCGGAGTGCATCAATGCACCTGTCAGGAACCCTGATCTGAGACGAATGATCGAAGATCAGACACTGAAAGTTGTGTGACTTCGAGATACCTACCTTTTTATCTTCATCGCCCAATCTTAAGATGACAATATTATCCTCCATAGCCATTGACACGGCGCGACAGAGAATTGAATGGCTGACAATCGACGAGCGAGTCTTGATGTCCAATACAATGGGAGGCGGCGATGGAGATGGCATTGTTGAACTGTAGAGCTCAGTTGTTGGGTTGCGTGTGGCGTGTATCAATGGCTGCCAATCGTAGACGATTCCTGGCTGTGCTGATGTATTGTGACTTACATGGACTTCGACGTAATTATGCGTGTCAGCAATATATCCCACGGGTGGTAAACATGTATCATCGTCATTGCCATAACCATAATGATCAATTATCATTGTTTGCAATGCGGCATGGTTCAATATGCTATCGCTGACTATTTACCTCCCCCATTTCTGTTCAGATTTCATTTACCACATGAGTACTCATTCAAAACCCGTACCAGATGTCATGACAATCCCAGTGTATCCCACTCAGTTTACTATGTATGAATACCATAATGCGTGCATCACACTGCACTTTGAGGCTATGGGGGTTAGCGTCTGGGACACGTGGGGTAACAGTTATGCCTTCAAAAAATAATATTTACAAGATAACAACGCCGCCACTATTACACGAGCTGTCAAAGAAAGCGTGCCAACACTAAACCCACAATTTACAAGTGATAGGGCGTGGCTCACGGTGATCAGACGTGAAGGCAATGTGCGAATCCTGGTCGGACGAGACGGATAGTAATAGTACGTGACATCTACTCATCCTGAATAATAGGATGATGGCGTAAAGGTTTGTTTTGCTGCTCTTCTGCTTTTTAATACGATAACCTATGATCTCTGTAGCAGAAATTTGCCGCAGAATGCTACGGCTCCAGAGGCATCCAAATACAGCAAAGCTAAGATCTGAGCGTGTCATTATGATGAATATAATATCCCACACGGACCTCGCAGATGCAAGCAGCCAGTCTATATGGCAAAGGCATCGGGTTTAGTGTAGATGCAATCACGGATAATCATCAAGCTTCGCAAGCACATATTTTCAAGCAAAGCTTCGGGGCCAACGGCAGCACACGGCCTGTACGGTGTTGACTATGACACCATATTCTCACACCATGTCGACTCATCTGCCCTCGCAACACCTTCGTGTCCATCATTTGTAATCCTACAAGTGTTGCCTGGCCATTTACAATTTGCTACTACTCCTACTGAACCAATGAGCAGCATCCAGGTTGTTACTGTGCCACAATGACTCACGGGAACGATACGACATCCCTAGAATAAGGTCAAGTCGCAGACGGAGAGGTCGAAAACATCAACAAGCCACGAAAAGCTAGCGGCGAGCTATCGAAAACAATCCTAGCACATCCAATATGCTACAATGAAACAGATAGCATCTGGAATGTGCGTGACAATGGGACATTCACATGATCGTGTCAACTTGCCCTGAGTTTGGACTAGACGAAGTGCCTGTGGCAAGTCGGATATACTATCATCTGGAATCAAATAAAACGCCGTACAACAGCGACATCGGCAATCAAATGTGTTAAATAAGCGTTGAGTTGGTCTGCCAGACGTGCAGCAGTAGTGAAATCTCTATAGGCCCATGTATATGAATCTTTGCATAGCATGCTCATTTTCGACCGTGAACAGTAGCAGCATCATCTCAAAGTCTCCTCAGTTATTTGTAAGAGTGGCACTTGGCATGACACTACCTGTCTTGCTGCTGTGCCATCAGTGACATCTGGAGAAGCCGAGGATAATTGTCGTTGTCCTCAGTGCCATTAGGAAAATGGCATGTGATGCTCCACCATCATAGTATCAGTATCAGTATCAGTGTTGCCTCATGCTCACCTCCATTGCGGTGATTGCAGTTAGCCCTCACGAGTGTTACAACGTATCATTCAAAGGCAAAGCCTAGGTAGGATAACACAAACCAAACTCATACATCAGCCCAGCAACATGATAATGGTCGTCAAATGAATACACCATGCGAGCCCAGCTCTCTATTGCACAATATAACACAACACTTGCTTCGCGAACATCATTCAGACCAACAGTCCGCATGAATAGGATGTGTGTGACAGTAGAGAACCCATGGATGACACAAGCAATAAGTAATGTGGGGATCTGAGAGCAAGGAGACACTCCATCAGCCGCGAGCGAAGTGTCTTTTGCATTGCTCGGAATATTTCATTATTTAATGTCTCCAGTCATTCCCATTCTGAAAGGCATGTATGGGGGGACGTGAGTGGTGATTGAAAATAGAGTGGAAAACAACTAACATACTTTCAGACTTAAAAAAGCGGGAATGGGGAGTGATGATTGACCCAGACACTTGAATATGGTTTTACAACACTTCACAGCAACTTAGTCAATGCGCGAGGAAGGCAAACATATTGATTTTAGAACATCCGAGATATGCACAAGTACACTACATTAGACTAGACTAACAATTGCGCAAAAAAGTCAAAGAAGGCTCACAGTGATAATGACCTGTCTACGCGACCGTCAAATGGTGACGCAAAACCAGAAAGGTAAGTGGGAGGATAGATGCGGGCAAATGAAATGAAGAATTTGGTCACCATCAGGGGGAGGTGGCCACCATCAGCGACGATGAAACGCCCATGGAGGCGCGGAACCACGAATAAGGTAAAGACACATGGCGAAAGTGGCCACCGTCAGCGACGATGAGACGCCCATGGAGGCGCGAAACCACAAAGAAGGTAAAGATACAAAAACGAACGTGGCCACCGTCAGCGACGATGAGACGCCCATGGAGGCGCGAAACCACAAGGAAGGTAAAGATACAAACACGAACGTGGCCACCGTCAGCGACGATGAAACGCCTATGGAGGCGCGAAACCACAAAGAAGGTAAAGATACAAACACGAACGTGGCCACCGTCAGCGACGATGAAACGCCTATGGAGGCGCGGAACCACAAGAAGGTAAAAATACAAAACGAACGTGGCCACCGTCAGCGACGATGAAACGCCTATGGAGGCGCGAAACCACAAGAAGGTGGAGGTTGAGAAGAGAAAGCAGTATAAATTTGCTGCGAAATATATGAACATGCGATCACGTGCTGATCTCACGCTATGCCGGAGTTCAAAGCTAAGTACCAAATAAAACAAAATATTGTGAATCGGCCTGCATTCTGCGTTTACAGCCTGGGAAGGGCGGAGAATGGGTGAATGAATGAGTAGAATTTAGAATTGGAAGGCATCAAATTGATTCATATCAAGGATATATATATGTAAGCTCAGTTGCGTAGCTTGATTATCATTCAACGACAACCAAAGACTTCATTGTGATTATCTGTCCTACCAGTATGTACAAGACAAACGTAAATATGCACGCAATCAAACTGTACGCGTATGAGCCTGAATGATGTCAGATTAGGGAGATGTGGACGTCATGCCGTCAAGCCATTCCTAACTAACTGTGTCAGTTGGGTTGCTGGCAGGTGTGAATGACTTACGTCTGGGCTGACGGTTGATGTCGAAGCGACACCAATGACCTCGCCGGCTGTTGGGTGCGAACCATCAATTGTAATATGAATACTCGAGGATTCTGAACCATCGGACGGACTGATGCTAGGCGCTACGATCCCAGGAGAGGTTAGCGCGGGGTTTGAAGTTAAATTGCGGGCTGATATCCCTTGTTCCTTAGGGCGCTTAGAGGGGCCTCGACCACCATCCTTCTGTGTGGCGTCATTGGAAGAATGATAAGCGATGTGATGATAGCTCACCTTCAGCGGGGATACACGCGACGATGATCTCTTCCGCTTCTTGGACGTCTTTGCACCCTTCTGCTCTCCAAGACTTGACTTGAACGGGTCATCAAGCACCATCGTATCCAACGCATCTGCAACGTTGCATGCGTCCACATCTGGGTCTTCAGCGCTATCGTCCTCATTGACGCTACCGCAGGATGGGCAAGATGTGTCCATATAAGGAAGCATACTGATATTGAAGTCAGCTGGCGCGTACAACGATAGGCCAGTCATACCTTTCTATAACCGACGGTGGAGGGCTCTCTGGCAAGAGGGACGAGTTACTTTGTCCGACATCCGAATCGACGATCGTCCTGCCCAATGCATGGAATAGATGGCTGAGATAGCGAGGACGTGATTCCATATGTATGATCGCGGAATACAGGCGCTCCATACCCACAGCCTCAAGGAAATGATTTTGATTACCGAAAACCATCAATCGGGGATCCTCTGGAATGATAACGCCGTTCACATCCGCGTCAATATCTGTGCCTGCTAGTTGTCGGAAGCGAAGCAGCATCCACGTGGCAAGCCTCAAGAACACTATTGAGTTTCCGTCCTCGAATGTGGTCTTTGTCCACGCATCCCAGTCCTCGAACGCGGAAGGAAGCAAAACATTATCGAGTCCCTCAGCATCCGACTGGGCCACGTGAGATGTGCAATTCATGATTCATTAGGATGTACAATCGTGAATTGATGCGATCACTTACATCCACGACTATCACAGAATCTGGTCTGCTTCCAGTAGACACCTGTGCATCATCATCGTCAGATTCGATGATGACTGATGCTGCCTTCTTCATCACATGACCCCTCTTCGACTTCTGCTTTCGGAACGATTTGCGATCCTTTGGTGATTTCTTCGCATCTTCAGCGCTTTGAAAGCGATTTGCAATATCTTCGCTGGGGCTCTCCTGTGATGGTTCAAGAAATGTTGCCCAAGGTACATGGTTCTCCTACCTCATTGTCAGTCGTCTCAACATCAGCCCGCATCTTGCCCTTCCCCATCACTTTCGCATCGATCTTTCGATGTCCATCCTTCCTGGAATTCTTCGACGTTGGATGACGATCTTTACCAAGCGCAGGATTCGGAATTTCCTCAATGCTAGCGACCGACGATCGTGGAGATCTCCCCGTAGATGCCGTAGTCGCCTTCACTCGTGGTCGTGTCTTATTTGAAACCTCGATGGTTTTAGTTGGAGCACGTGACGCACTGCTTGTTTCGTCTATATCCTGTGAACCCGGCACAATCTCAGCCCCGGTGACTGACTGAACGACATCTGCGATCAAATCACTGGTAGACTTCTGGTGGTCAAAGGGACCACCACACATGTTGGCACCTTTATCGCAGAACGCTTGATGTAGCCCTATAGCTGTCACTGTGGTATGTGTGTCATAGGTCTCCATATGTCCAATGCACATGAATGCACGACTTACATCCTTGAACCTTCTTGTAGACCCTCTTCTCTTTGAAATGAGTCCAGGTACGCTTCATCTGCTTCAGTGCCACAGCCTGCATGGCTTCCGTGAACGCGCTGCCGCTCAATGCGAGGGCGATGAAATAATCGAGATGCATGGAGCGCCACTTGGTAACAGACTTGGACTTATTGGCCCTCACCTCCTCCACAAATGCGGTGACCACTGCGGACATGTATGCACTGAGTGATATGTAGAATCGTGTGGTCCGACTCAGATGGTCACTTCCAGGATGAAGGTTCTGCAACGCTAAGGCCGTCATTTGATACAGGTTTAGTTGATGGATTACGATTCGAAGGACATCGATGCACTGGTCAGGAACCCTGATCTAAGACGAAGGATCGTACGTCAGATGCAGGGAATTGTTGTGACATTGAGGTGCTGACCTTTTCATCGTCATCGCCCACTTTCAACATGACGATATTGTCTTCAATCACCACGGACACAGAATGAGAGAGAATACTTTTGCCGACAGTCGACGAGTGAGTCTTGATTTCCAATACAACTGGGAGAGGCGATAGAGATGGCATTTCTGAATAGAATGATTCAATTAGTTGTTGGGTAGGTTGTCGCCTTAATCGATGGCTGCTGATGGTGGACGATTTGAACTCGTGCTGATGTAGTGTGACTCCAATAGACTTCAAGGCAATTACGCGTGTCAACGATATATCCCACGGTTGTTAAATACCTACCATCGCCATTGCCATTGCCATTGCCTTTGTTTCAGACAATGCTCTATTACGATCATTTTGAGGATGAAGTCGCAACTGGGCCCGCTGCATCTCAGGACATAAATGACATTCAGGCCGAGCCGCCGCTGCCAAATGCTCGTCCGAGTGTCGCAGAAGGCACTCCAACATCGCAAGCCACGGATGACAACGCGGCTGAGCCACAATCACAGCAATCACAGCAATCACAGCAATCAAAGCAATCGCAGAACGCTGCTCGTCCCCGTAGAACACAGATGCAACCAGAAAATACTGTGCGCAGGGCAAGCACTCGTGTGGGTCGCGGCCAACGCATTACACCAAAATCCAACACTCTCAAGGCAACATACGTGCCACTCACTCCGATTCTAGACTGTGATACAAACGCGATGAGCGTGGATGAGGTAGACTTGACTCGACAACCGCGATATCGGGTCAGTGAAACGATCAAGGATCCAACTATCGTATGTCGCCATCCACTGCTGACATCAAAAATGCATTGATATTTTATTAGTGCTGTATCTATTGTCATGATACCGGCTCGTATATCTGGATCTGCACGGGCCACGGCTGCGGAATCCCAGTATGCATCGCATTGGACTCCCAGGACCACGGGTGCGTGGACGCATCTCCTGATCCACAGACCGGGAAGGTCAATGTGATCGAGAAGACATTTTTGTGCCCACGATGCCATCGCAACGCGAGAACACCAATACCGGTCAGTGATTCTACATACGCCTGTAGAATATCTGACCTCGCACAATTCCGGTATTCCAATAGTATGCTATTCAAGGGTATTCCGTTCGACAAGACTTTCTGCATCGGAACTATTTTCCCTTGCTTGCTGTCTTCCTCTCCTGGAGCGGATTTGGTAGTCCTTACGCCACAAACATTATCCGATCGACGCTCACAGAGCATTTCATTCGCGATATCACAAGGGTACGTATCAAACACTGTGCCTGCATGATCAGCGTCTCTGATCGTCATGTATCCAGCTCCGTGTAGCTTCACGCGTACTGAAAGCTGGCAACAATCGTCCAGGCGCAATGACACCACATTTCGATTGGCTCCGCAACGTCGATTACCAAGCAAATCTCTTGATATTTGTGAACACTCATTCCGATACTTCGACCGGAAATCTCGTCGTGGCTGGGAACGCAGAGGATCCGGAAGCGATACCGATTCATGAGGTCAGTTATTGCGTCAAATATGTAACACTAACACCGTGTCTGATGACTTGTGATTTCTAATGTAGCTGCTCTCTAACTACATTGGAGATGACAACTTACGTGTCGCGACGAAGGCCATTGCTGCCATCAACAAGAAGCCAGGTGTTGGGCCCTGCGTTCGTGGACTCGTGATATGTTCGTGTGGATCAACGGGAAGGGTGGTCAAAAGTGCTGATATGTTGAGACTTGTCGTCGAGCGGTGCGTTGCTGGGCTATCTGTCACATCTGTACAACATTTGGTTCTGATACGCCAACAACTAGTGACATATTTGATTTTGTGCTTGCATTTGCGGGCGTGTCTACGATGGACTCTGTCGTCGTCCCTGCTCTGAATCGATTCATCGAGAACGTGTATGTCTACGACATGCACATATGGGACGCTCTAGAGGAATCATTCGGGGAGGACAGGCACGCACTCAACCAATCACCGGTGATGCTGGCATTTGCAGAGTTGCATGAGGGCAAGAACGGCATGCGAACACGCACAATCCATTCCAGAGTGTTGGCGTATTCGAACCTCAAGGACGGGAGGCCTTGGGGCCTTGACACATACAGATGCTGGAACGACAAGTGCCAAGCCCCCGCATACAATATGATCTTTCACGCGTTCGGAAAGCAGTACTACGGACAGCAGTGGGTTCAGACGAAAATAAAGTACCAGTGCTTGCAATGCGGCATGATTCAGAAAGCTATCCCCTGTCCGACCTGGATCCATGGTGCACGCTCGCAGAATTATGGACGTGTATGGTACGAGTGGCCACTCAGTGCCGAGCAACAACGTGAGATCGGCATCATAGCCTGACCGTTCAATGCCCTGCGTATATCCATGACTGCCTACCTTCTTCATTGATGTTCATGTCACACGCGTCATACGATTACTCGTTCAGAACTGATACTTCTTGATGTCATCTATTACAATCGCGCTTTGCTTAGAATACATGATACCCACCCATACCACAAGTGATATATGAATAGGTACATCTGACTGGTGCCCTAAATGTAAAACTTTCAGACGCCTGGACAGGTCCTCAGACACCTCGAAGCTAAGAACCCAGTCGAATTCGCTGCGCTTCTTCGATCACCCATGCTAGCACTCGAAGGCCAGGTGCAAATGGGTTGTCGTCATGATGCTTATAATTGCGCAACATATACCGGAGCACTGCCACCATACCCTTTCCATTATCGCGAATCTAAGTGCGGGGATACGGGAATCAGATGAACACAACGCAAACCCATGAAATGATGTCATGATTCACCCAAATGCTTCGCAATTCAGCCTTAACCGATTCTTCATCCAATAAAGCGCGAGTGGACAATTCACCAAGTACACAACAGGCCTGGAATCATGCCAGTCAGCGTGGTGCAAGGATGGAAAGTATTGTTTCCTACCAGCGGCGAAAGTGTCCTACTAGGATTCTGAACTTGCATTCCTTCACTACATTCAATCGCGATGTCGCTCAACCAGAAATCAATTGACATCAACGACGATGCCATTCGTTTCATGTCAGCTGACATTTGAGGGCTGCGCATGAGTGATGCAACGTATCGAGCAATAGACAACCACGACTCGTGGTTCGAGTCAATGCTGGATCGAACAAAATTCGATGCATTTGGGTCCATCAGAAATGAATCGATCTACAAGATGAACTCAGGCGAAACACCACGACAATAAATAACTGAATCACATACAAACGGAGTATCATCTGTCCCCGATGCCCTAGTCTCATGCATGAGGGCCTGCAGGGTATATTGTCGAGTTTTAGATTGCCGAGCGATAGGCCTGGCCTTCTCCCGGATCGCTGGTCGTTTTGTAGCAATTACAACTGGCCGTGTAGACCGCGATGAGATCCCTCGCTGACTGTGTATGTCAGGAATCATTGCCGGGGGTCCCAATGTATTGTGATTGCGTAGTCTCGATTTAAGTGGAGGCGAGGTAGACACATCCACACAAGGCTGCAGTGCGTCATGATCAGACATGGAACTCTGGTCCTCGTTGAGATCGGTATCGGAGATCAGAGTGGTAAGGTTGGCACGCATGTCTGTATCGCCTACCTTGACAAAGGTCGACATATCAAATATATCGGAGAACTCATCACTAGTGGTGCCCGATGATATGACATATCCAGCACAATCCTGCGTCGATCGTACATTCTATTAGAGTGTGTTGTTGTGATGATTGAACAGGGGATGCAATGCTCACCACATCCGTGAGGTTCAGATGTTCGAGCGGTGGATACGAAAATTCATTATCAAGCAGCTGGTTAACTGGGACTGGGACTTGGGTCGGTGTATTGCCATACTCAATATCGATGTCCGCTGCTCCCGCATCATCCTAGATCCATCGCCTCGTCATTGGTATAATCAGAGACTCAAGAGTGGCATGCTCACCATATTTGTAAAGTACGGCGCATCATCTTCGTGACCTTCAGGGTCTGTTTGTACTCCACATTCAGATCGCAAATAGTTGGGCTCCAAGGACACTGGGTCATCTATGGTGACGAAGTCCGTTTGTGCTTCGCTATTCGCATATGAGAGGACCCCACACAATGGGACTGTTCGTTCTTCGTGTATGATCGACAATTCGGAACGGAATTTGAGGTCTGCCGGAGCACCCCCAGTTGGTTGGTCATGCATTGTAATGTCTTGGTCTTCTTGGGATTCAGACGTGCGATCGTGCGATTCTATGTACGGTTGTAATCCGCAATACAAACAGGTAATGGGTGGCTGGAAGCTGTTATATCGGACCTGCTGCTCGATTATGAGGGGAAGATGCTGGCCATATTCGACCGAGCATTCAGCGCCCTCGCGCGATGCGTAGAGAGCATGCCCAGCAGCTGTAAAGAATTTTGACATACTGCCACGGTCGACCAATAAATCCTGGCACTTGGCCATCATCTCCGCCATGCCGAAAATCTCGAAGAACTCCTCATTACTTCGTGCTGTAATGAGTAGCCCGTTCACAACAAGATTTTCCAATGATTCATGATGATCCAATCCTTGAATCTCTCGAAACCGCATGGCCAGATGGCTGGGTAACCATCGTCCAAAGCCACCGATGAGCATTTGGCGGGCATAACCGCCCAAAGTCTTCAGAGCGAGCTTGCGGCAATCAAGATCGAACGGCAGTGGGAATTTTGGGAACGGGTTGGAAAGCTAGACGAGAATAATGTTGACCATCCGACCCATAATGGCATGCAGGTGAAACATACCGCGTCGATACCATTTGATTCGGTCACAATGTCGGAGGATGACTGACCAGTCGTCATTGAATGTGTTGTTTCATTTGGTTTCTCTGGCGCGCTGGCTGCCTCGATATGAATATCGACTGAATGTAGTAAATGCTGAATGTCTTCGCCGCCACCACAACCTTGCACCGCCCCACAGAAATCATGGTCCTTGCATTGCACCTTGTGATAGGCGGTCCAATCGACTGTCCCACATATGTCATGTTCAGGTAGATATAAAACACGTTAGAGCACATACGAAACATGAGTATGTCAGAACACTGTCCATTTTGTAGGGCTTCGAAGGTCACTCCGTGGGATGTCTCCAAGGACTTGCGACACTGACCATGAAATCCACCGGCTGTGTGATCCAGCCAAAGGAAATAATCCATTGCTGGAGATCTAAAGTTGCCATGCGCTGGATCTGTGGATGCAGAAGCATCTTCCACAAACGCGATCCGCACATTATGAAAATAGTCCATTACCGATGCATATGTATCTCGCATGCGAGTAGCCCGTGTGTGGGACGAGCCATTGAGGTGCTCTACGACCTTCCTGTAGGCCCCAAATTTCTTGTTCAGCGCATGAAGTGGTAAGCGATAGTGCGCGGCGATTCTGCAACCCTTGGATGACTGTCCGGACAGCTTGATGGAACACTCCCCGTCGACATCTTGAATAGTCCCTGTAGCATTTGTTACCGTGCCAATATCCTGTGCATTCCATTGTCTGAAGTGGCATGACGGATTCATCGAGGAATATATCTGAAGTCCAGGGATGGGCGTATGTGTGAGCTTTGCGATTCCCTCGTGGATCAAAGCCACAAGTCGATATGATCCGAAGCCCCATACCCAATGACTTACGTTTGGACATCAGGGTAGGCTGCCCGCAGGCTACCGAACAAAATACTGTATATTCTTGGCGGTGTGTACCCATTAAGACAGTCGGCTATGGTTTGCGCCGCCCCAAGCAGTATTATTGCATGCAGGACAGCAGGGTGTCAATATGTACTAGTGTCGGAAGGTTTTCGAGCATACACATGGGGCCAATTGACACGATTTCGTAACTTGGACAGGAGTCATGTCAGCTGTACACCAATCGTAACTCACTGGGGTGGGTCGGACACTAAAACAAAAACTCAATTCATGTTAGTGACATCAATGTACTGGAAGGAGAATTCATATGCTGCAATGAAACAACTACACTATATCACCATACGGGCTGTGCAAACCGGACAATAATATCGGGGAATGACCTCATCTACTGATGTCAACGCTCCTTGCTGCAAGCCGTCCTTCCATCCATCAGGGAGTCTACCAAGATTTATCGCCTGTTCCATCAGTGCCTTCACCTGAATCAAAACGATGCCATTTCCAACAACACCACAAACTCCACCTCGCCGAATCGGGCTCGTTAGAACAGCAAGAAACTCTTTGTCGAATTTCACATCATCAAACATGGACGGCAGGCCAGCCTTGGTTTTTTTGGTCATCTTCCGTCCTATGGCTGAGAGACATGCCTCGTTGAACCAACGCCGGCATACCCTACAGTATCGCTGCACATTATTAGGGGACGAAAATGCAGGATCACATGCTTTGCAACTGCAATTCGTGGATATCTGTGTGTTCTGTATACCACATGATGTTAGAACAGATCTGATAACACACGACTCAAAATAAAATTCGCCGACCTTGATATTAACTCCCTGAAGGAATGAGCTTTTTCCGTGGCCGATAAATTGCATCTCAACCGTCCATCGATTGTAGAGTGTAGCCATTGGTATTTGAGATTGTGCTAGATCCTCCTCATCATACCGAACAATCTTCGCATGGCCTGCAATGAACGCATAAATGGAATATAACGATGATTTGGTCGGTAAAGCCTCGCAAGGTACATACTTTCCACACAATGCATATCAATGATAGACTGGTGGCTGCTGAGCAGGAGCTCATAGTCACCGACATACCCTGCAAGGCTACATCGTCACCTGTGTCAGAATCGTCGCAGCAATTGTGATCCGAGAAACGTACTCAACACCTTCATCCTCCAAGTCCACCCGTCTATAATACCACTGGATATCAAGCCACACATCCTGCAAGAGACCATATGGGTAAGCATGATCAATTGCATGCACAAGTGGGTCACCTTGGTACGCGAGCCGCCATTCAAGTAGATCGCTGTCACATTGCCATACCAGTATGACATCATTGGTAGACTTCCATCGTTCAGTGGAACGGAACGGGCGTCCAGCGGAAAGATTGCGACGCTGTGTACTATATGTGAGCCTCGCTAACGAACTAAGCGGATATCACCATACTCTTCCCCTATCCTGATCACTAGGCTACATTCATTTGCCTCGCCATTAGATTCATCATCAGTAACATAGACCCCTGGAAGTGAAATAGCAATACCAGCATCAAGTGAGCAATCAACACATGACCACTAGGTGGGCAGCACAACATACATTCCAAGGACGTGCATCTCCTCAATTTGCGCAGTGGTGGGTGAACACTACGCATTGGAGCCAATGACCTCCGGCCATTTGCATTCGACCTAAAGCTGACAATAGAGGGTCGGCTAGACATGATGGTTGAGATTCGACTGCAGGAAATATTTGGTCGAGATATGACTGCAGGAAATAATTAGAATGGGGTATCCATGCATCGGGGCCACTAATAATATCGTAAGCATGACTGTCAAACGGGCGGATCAAGGAGTAGGCATGTTGAAGCACAGGTTCCGGCATTATGGCATGCTAGGCCATAGCACATCATACAATGTATTGATGCGGTCCGAAGCAGGTTGACGATCGAGCATTTTGCATTGCCTGGAGCCGAAATGTTAAAATTTTGAGATCATCAACATATTTGGGGGCTATCTGGTCGGGTAAAATGAATCGATGTTCGTATAACACATGAGCTCCGGGATGTAGATACTCAAAATATCAAGGGTACATTTACCACAGCACATAGCATCTCATGGACGAAGACGAAGCATTTGATATACTGGATGAGATAGTTCAATCAAAGATTCTGGAATGGGACCCACATGGTTCGAGGATCTTAGGGAGTTCTGGACATACATGTGACCATGCACCTGAGGACGCATCGAATGCTGAGAAGAATATTGGAGCATTGTCAGCAGCCATAGACAACTGCAAGATTGTCGATGGAGAGAAGGGTCGCGTTGATTCAAATAAGCGACAGCGAGGAAGACCAAAAAAGCGAGTTGTGCAGAGTGGTGAGGACAGGTCATTGACCCCTATGTTCATGTCATGACACATTCCTGCAGGTAGCAACAAAAAGCCTCAGGTTCCCTTCATGGAAGAATCACTTGAAATTGTTCAGACTTCAGGCGCTAAACGGATCATCCGTGCGACCACAAGTCCATTGCCTGACAATGTGCAAGCCCAAGCAAATGGGGTGCCCCATGGCCAACCGAATATATACACTGCATATGATGAGGTCCAACAGGTAGACACTCAAGACGAGGATGATGTGCTGCAGCAGATCAGGAAATGTGGAATACTAGACTGGAATCCACACCAATCACGGGCTGTAGCAAGCATAGCAGGTGATTGGTGGAATACAAACCCAGGTATTGATGAACAGCCGACAGCAAGAGATGGACACAGAATCACTTCACAGCAAGGTCATGCCACAGAACATCAGCCACGCAGACCACGTGGAAGGCCGACGAAGAAGATCACCATGCGTAGTGAGTCCAAGGAGTCAACCCCTATTTTCATGCTCACAGTGAGGCATAGGAAGCAAAAACAAGACAGAGGTTTCAAAGGATGTGGACTCGCTAGCACAGGAGCAGCCCAGACATAGAATCGAAGCTGTCATCCGCGCTACCAGCGACCCGATCCAGCAACACCCACAAGGCAGAGTAGTAGTAGTGAGCAGTCCACTGAGAGACGATGTAGTGGATGGTGATGAAGGAGAAACCACTACCCTGGCGCGCAGGGAACTCAGAAACCGACGGGCTAATATTGAACGACATCGGGGACGTCCCAACAGGCGCGTCAGACGTGTACGAGTAGTGGGTCAGTAGTGGGTTTCACAATACACGTATCAGCCAACATTGAATTTTCAACTTTCAGCCTCCCTCCAGCAGAAGGGCCGTCCTCAATCACCTGAGAGCGTTTTTGAATCACACGATGAGGATGAAGAGCAGATTGGAGAATCACGCAGTGAGCATTAGAAGTCATCCTTGCTGACATGCGTCTGTATTAACCCCCTTGTCCTGTGATTAGGGAATGCAACGGGATCATTAAGAGGAGTGCAAAATGATGAATACAGACCCTCACCACCTCTGCAACATGCATCCAGGTCACCCTCGCCTGAAGCTAGCCCACAACTCGTAGCTGAACCGACATTCCATGAAATCGCCAGTAAGCTCATGATAAATGGTGAAGCAACAACAACACTCATCTACCTAATGCACAGGTCGTGCAATGGCCAGACCGATGATTTGGACGTCTGTCTTGCATAACTGGAGAACCCTCGGAGCGAATGAGTGGCTTGAAGCGGCGGTGGCGAACTTTTACCTGTCGCATATTTGGTATGAGACCATGAACAGATCACGCATGAGATATGTGGACCTTTATGTAGCCAAGGTGAACAACATTTCTGAGGAAGAAGTGGAGCTCTTTAGGAGGAACAATTTTGTTCCTAGCAGGGGCGAATGTCCTATGGCCCCTGTCGCCTTCATGGTCCATAATTCGCAACATTTCTTCGCTGTCATCTTCGACTTTCAAGAAAGAACAGCGCATGTACTGGGTCGCCATATCTCAGACGGCGCTATGGATGTAGATGGAGTTGATCCAAATGACTGGAATGATTGGGGCGGGCCAGCGTATTGGAAGAGAATGGCATCCATTCATGGCTGGAACCCAGGGGATGTCGACGATGTGACAGTGCGACCTATGGATTGGACACAAAATGGAGTCGACTGCGGTCCCATCGCATGCTCTGTGTTGGAGCAATGCCTGATCTCAGGAGTGGACGAGCATGGTCACATACCATTGGTTGCAGTGCAGTGCGGACACAGGCTGCGCATAAACATGTTGCGCATGGTCGTTGGACGTGTCAAGATGAGCTGTAGTGACTACCTGATGCTTCTGGACAACCGACCGGACGATTGGCTAGAAGATGATATGCCTGATGAAGAAGTCATCAATTACATTCAGAATGGGAGGCATCAAGCCGAATGCCTCGAGCTCATGCAGAAGCTGACTATTGTGAGCGCTACATGTGTGGCATGCCAATGTCCCGTGCTTAACCAGGATGGTAACAACTCCTCTCACCATGGCGAGAATCTCGGCGATGCTCCAGGTGATCCTGGTGATGCAGAAGATCATTGTGGTGAAGACGAGGATACCCTCGGCACAGTCCTACCCGTAGAGAGAAGGGAGAAACTAACCAAACTTTTCAAAGCATGTAAAGAACTGGCTGGATCTCGCAACCGCAATGCCATACCTGCTCGTGCTGTTGGCACACACATTCAACTGGAACCAGAGCTACCAGTTGATGTCGATGGACATGTCGATTCACAACGCTCCAAATCAGCCTCAGCAACTCGTCGGCGAGTGTCCAACTGGCATCTTGGAAGTAACAAACGATATCCTCGTCCCATCGCTCCAGTGCCCCTACCTGCATATACAGGTAGACGATGGCTTCAAGACGATCGCACCTTCGATGATTATGAGGGTGGACCTACAATCGAGATGCTCAGACCTCCAAGGGATGTCAATCCCACGATGACATTGAGGGATGCAGGAATGCAGCTGTCTACCGCTTGGGTGGACTGGGTGGATCATGGGTATAGGACTGCCCCCAGTTCATTCCACGTATTCTATCAAGGCGACCCAACAGCTACCATGAAACACATAATGCCAGTCGGCACATCCGACTCATATGATGCTTCTAATCAAGTTCCAGATCGCGTCACAGGAGAATATACCCTTGAACGGCGAGGGTCAGGCCAGGAAGGACGTTGCACGCATGTTGCAGATGTGGAAATACTGTCTGCATCTGAAATAATAGACTCTGTACAGCATGATCCGCCGCTGCATGAACAGTGTAGGTTCGGACACAACGCCTTTGTGCGTGGCCGCACGAGTCATCGATATGGAGATGGTCCTTCACTGTATATTGATCTCGAACGAGATGCAATCAAATTTTCGGAAGATCAGATAGAGACCTCAGTGGACATAGACAGCATAATTTGGACCACGAATACCTTCCGATGCAGAGGATCCGTTGGAATTTATGTCACTCCACCATTTCAAACGAAACCTGGGATCTTCAAACACAATCATACATACGTCGACATTACGATTCCACAGTCAGAGGCAGACGCCCATATGCCCGGTGGCAGGACCGAGTGGTTATCTAAACGCTTCCCCATGTCTGCTATCCCTCATGCATGCGTTGGCCGCATATCATCTGCTTCCTCAACATTGAATCTATATATCGCATTCCCAAGAATGATTCATCAACATCCACTGAACGGTCGAAGAATCACGCTCATACCCCAGGAGGTCTTGGACATTTTCTGGGACAGGGTGTTGCTGCCTTCAATAGGGGATTGCACCGATGCGAGCTGGGCACCTTACCTAAAGCACACATTGGAAGAGGCGCGATACAAGGCCAGCGGTGCAGGAGGACGCAGAGGGGGTTGGGGACCTCCAAAGGCAATTCCTCTGTCTGATGATGACTTCAAGGACGTACAGGAGCGCATGAAGGATCTTATACGTGACGGAGAGGCTGAGCTGAGTATGTTTGGATCATTGTTCTTTATTCTGGAAGGAAAGGGCATAAAGCTGCTCACAAAGGATGGTCAACGAGGGCGCTTCTCAGGACCAGAAGAAGCCCTTCGTCGCAACCTGTCCGACCTCGACTGGCCATACATGGTGGACAGGGGACATGGAGAGCTGCTTGTAGATGTCGGGATCTCATTCACACCTCGATCACCAGATGTTCCCGTCGTAGGTGTATGGAGATTAGACGCATTGGAAGCATCCTTCGGCGCAGGGGGGTACAAGAGAGGGGAGATGCATCATCACAACACGCTCTCAAGATATGGCGCGCTGCAGGCAGAGATGCAGCAGGAGAGGTCCCAGCAGACGCATATCGCATTCAGGAGCACCTACAACCTGTACTATGAATCCATCCGAACGAACAACAACCGAGTGAGCTTCGCTTCCGACAGCGATGCTTACAAGCTTTCACCGTCCTACATGGCCGAGTGCTTCGAAATGGTCAAAGTCATCGAGGGTTGCAAGGAGAAAACATATGGCGTAAGGGACGAGTATAGGGTGAGCGGACATGCAGCTAGGATCATGCTGGACAATATCGAAAGCAAGGTCAGATATCCTCACTCGATGAATCAGTGACATGCGAGCTCAAAGGCCTGTGACATGATTGACTTGCAGGCAATCGAATATCTGCGATCAGATCCAGTGCTGTGGATACCATCGAAGATCTGGTTCGAGCTCATCAGACGACGGGTTAGGGAGATTCAGAGGACCCAGATAGCCATCGTTAAAAAGAATCCTCCAAACCTCGGCATCCTCACTGGCCTACTGAACCACATGCTTCGTTCGACAACATCCACCCCGATCATCTATGACTTCCATGTCCGTGAATCCCTTGCACTACTCGAGTATAGAAATGTGCTTGAGACCGCAGGGATGTTTTTCTTGCATGAATTTGATCTCAGCAGCGAGACCTGCCTGGATGAAGTGCAGCAAGTCGACGATGTGAATGTGCTGGCCCTCATGGGCGTAAATGCAAAGGCTCAAAGGGATAGAGCAGTAGGAAGGATTGATGCACGGGCACCCATAGAATCAGAGCTGGAAGACTATCCTCTTGGTCGGAAGCCAACATGGAATCGACTCAAGGCAGCCATAGCCACCTCGCCTGTGACGATCATGAGACCATGGTCTTGGCCCTCCAGATTGTCCAACATGGAAATGTCTGTCGGAAGATTGTTCATCATGTTCACCAGACACATATGGCTTATGCTGACGACTGAAGTGTTGAAGGGCATCAGGCCCCACCCAAATTCACTTCAGGAGGCAATGAAGTGCTGGACCATAACGAGCGTTGATGACACCCTCGCTTCTGTTGCATTTGAAGCCTGTAATTCTGGACTACAAGACCATACTGGAGTCACGGCTGGTCGGATGGGTCCCAAGTCTAGATGGTTTGGTGACAGGTGCTCCCTATTCTTTCCTGATCCCAATGCGTCACACAAGGATTACACTCAGTGGTCTGTGTTGTGGGATGGAGATGGATACATTGCCGAGTTTCACAGGACGATACGAACCATGGACGAGGATCAGCTCGCATTGCTAAAGCAAGGATTATCCGAGGTATTCGCAAATGTTCATTGTCTCCCTGCCAGTGGGTCGAGGGTGTGGACACAGAAGAATGATGCCATTGTGTTCATAACAAACCCCACATTTTACAGAATCGACTGTGTGGGAAGAGGAGGCGAAAATCAGCAGAGAGCCACAAGAGCACGTCGTACCATGAAGCTTATCAAGGGAAAACGCATATTTGCGGCTGATCTGATGGACTCGCAACCATTTGACACTGATGGTAATCTGAGAAGGAAGACAGAGAGACAGAAGCGTCGGGAGATTCAGAAGAAAATGACCATGGCCAAGAAAAATCAGAGGATTCCCCCTCCCCCACGTTCTCGCAAGCTCAAACCATTTCCCATGAATATAGGAGAAGATGTAGACGAAGAATTAGCAATGGATGTAGATTAGTGTATGGATCGAAGCGCGCAAGTTCATACTGGCTGTGTCTATAGCAATGTATCATCGAGCATTTGTGCACACATGAGTGACTTGTTTAAGAGGACTCTAAGGTGCAACAGATGCGAGCTTGGCCAGAGTGAAAGGAACATGACTAGTTGAATGTGCATGGTGTCTCAGGCGACTGCAGCGTCCTTATATCATGATGGTATCAGACTTTCTAACCAGCACTCGCTATAGTTCAGTTCAGTACATTCAAACATGATTCGGACATAGAGATGGAGCAATGTGTGTGAATTAGGGTTCGGGGTCTGGGTCGTGGGTTTCATCGGATGGAGGATTTTGGGCTGATGGTTTCATTGGGTGGAGGGTGGTTATCAGGGGTTGGTAGTGCAGCATTGATGATGGTTATGCCGGTTGGCTTGATTGCAGATGGACATGGAGATGAAGAAATGAATATGAATTAGGGTTGGTGGTCTGGGTCGAGGGATTCATTTGGTTGAGGGTTGTTGTAATGGTCTGGTGGCGCAGCATAAGTGATGGTTGTGTTTGAGGGCTTGCCTGCAAGCTGAGATAGAGCAACAGATATGGATTAGGATTGGAGGATCCATGTCCTATAAAGAGACCAAAAGACGACCATTTCTTCAGCTGTGCAGTCCTCAGACGAAATCATGGGCAGAGAGTCATGCTTTTGGGTCACTGTTCCGCTGGAGTCTACATTGATAAAAAGCAGGTCATTGAATATGATGTGAAAGTGGGCAATAAGCCAACAAAGAATACATCAACATGTTGGTGAAGGAATCTCCAATATGTTCATGTATTCTCTGTTGGTGTATTGGACACTTTCACAGCGTATTCGGTAAGCTGCTTTTTATGTATGTACACTCCAGAAGAAAAGTGACACCAAACCATGCCTTTCTGCTCATGATTTCATCTGAGGACTGCACAGCTGAATATCAATCGATTGATGAATTGTCAGGGTCATCTTATGGTTCACATATCGGACACAGACCATGAGCAGATGTTAATGGCCCGCCTTCAGACCAGTAGACGACTTCTGTGTGGCCTCAGACTCCCATAAGTAAGATGGATGACAAGAGACAAAAATTATTGGGAGAGGATTAATGCTATGTTTCCATTCAACTACACCCAGAAGCGAAGCACATGATCACTTCCATCAGAGATGAATTCTCCCTGAAGAGGAGAAGCTAACAAGAGAGCAATGAAAGCAAAACAAGGAATGGATGAAGCCAACAGGACAGAAAAAACACAGAGTTGACCACCTCTATCAGAGGCGAAGCCCCCATAAATGGGACGAGCCAAATAAGAAATAAGCAGGTAAGAAAAGCGAAAATATAAGTAGTTGACCACCTCTATCAGAGATGAATTCCCTTTGAAGGGGAGAGCACACTATTCTGGCTACCTCTAAATCGATTGATAGACCGCTGGACAGTCCTCAGATGAACTCATGGGCGGAAAGTAATTATTTGGCGCGGGTTACTGAAATGAGAATTGTCAAAGGTATTTTCAGATGTTCATTGTCTACAACCAATGTCTCGAGGGTGTGGACGCAAAGGAATGGTGACATTGCATTCATAACCAACTCCACATTTTACAGGATCAACTGTGATGGAATGGAAGGTAATGAAACAGAGAGTCACCAGACTACATGGTACAATCAATTCCCCGATTGATGATTGATTCGATTGATATTCAGCTTTGCAGTCCTCAGGCATCATGTAAACCACCTCCATGGATAATCTTAATCGTCCTCCATACCATGTACACCTGGCATACATGAGACACTGAAACACCACTACTCCAATAAAATAAAATGATGGGCAGAAAGTCATGATTTGCGGTGACTTCTCTGCTGGAATATATATCAATAACAAGCAGCTCACTAGATAAACAAGAATATATTAACGTGTTGGATTCCTTCACAAGCAGGAAAGGTGGGTCTAATATTCATCTCTGGCATATGTACTGATGAAAGACTTCTGAAATCATAGAGGGTGATTTCAGCTGCACAGTCCTCAGGCATCAAGTCATCTGTCCATGTGGATGGTACTGCTCAGTGTCCTCCATGGGTGATTGTTCCACACCCGAGTTAAGTGGACCACCTCTGCCAGTGACCACCTCTGGCGGAGATGAATCACGCATGGAGGGGAGAAGTCACTATCCTGGCCACCTCTAGCAGAGGTGAATCGCCCATAAAGGGGAGCATCCAGGACTAACAACAATACATTAACATGTTGGATTTCTTCACAAGCAGGAAAGATGGGTCTGATATTCATCACTGGCATATGTAACGAATGATGAATTTGCCGACATTTCTCTGCTGGAGTATATATTGATAACAAGCAGCTCACTGGATAACCAAGAATACATTTATGTGTTGGATTTGTGACCACCTCTAGCAGAGATGAATCACCCATGGAGGGGAGAAGTCGCTATCCTGGCCACCTGTAGCAGAGGTGAATCGCCCATAGAGGGGAGAAGCCAGGATCCTGCCCAAAAAGCGAAAATGGTGACCACCTCTAGCAGAGATGAATTCCCCATACAGGAGAGAAGTCACTATCCTGGCCACCTCTATCAACAATGAATCCCCCATAGCGGGGAGAAACCAAGAATGTGGAAAGTAATAGGCTTAAGCTAAGAATCATTCTAGAGGTTAATGGACCATACAAAGACGTTGGTCATGCCAGATTTCACTCTAAAAATCATGTTCCAAAGTTGACTATCATGATGGTCCACTTCAAGATTGATTTTTCAGCCTTCATATGACTTGCCCGGCTGCAGCTAGGACTCATTATGGAGGTTAATGGACAATACAAAGATGTTGGTCATGCCAAATTTCGCTCTAAAAATCATGTTCCACAGTTGACTTGACTATCACCCCTATCGTGCTGGCCCACCTAAAGATTGATTTGTTTAGCCTTCATATGACTTGCCTGGCTCTGGCTAGGACTCATTATAGAGGATATTGGACCATAAAAAGACGGTGGTCAT
The DNA here is from genome assembly GCA_003316125.1 of Auricularia polytricha. Lineage (NCBI taxonomy): Eukaryota > Fungi > Basidiomycota > Agaricomycetes > Auriculariales > Auriculariaceae > Auricularia > Auricularia polytricha. The sequence continues at coordinate 26,451 of QFEN01003588.1, forward strand.
GCCATATTTCGCTCTAAAAATCATGTTCCAAAGTTGACCACCACCCCTGCCATGCTGGCCCAGCTAAAGATTGATTTGTTTAGCCTTCATATGACTTGCCCGGCTTTAGATGGGACTCATTATAGAGGTTATGAGACCATACAAAGACGTTGGTCGTGCTATATTTCGCTCTAAAAATCATGTTCCAGAGTTGACCACCACCCCTGCCATGCTGGCTCACCTAAAGAGTGATTTGTTTAGTCTTCATATGACTTGCCTGGCTTCAGATAGGACTCATTCTGCAGGTTATTGAACCATACAACGACTTTGGTCATGCCAGATTTCGCTCTAAAAATCATGTTCCAAAGTTGACTACCACCCCTATCATGCTGGCCCACCTAAAGATTGATTTGTTTAGCCGTCATATGACTTGCCTAGCTTTGGATAGGACTCATTCTGGAGGTTATTAGACCATACAAAGATGTTGGTCATGCCAGATTTCACTCTGAAATTCAAGTTCCAAAGTTGACCACCCCTGCCATGCCGGCCCATCCAAAGATCACATGTTTTCAGCCTCCCCTAAGTGAGAAGAATGATAGAGAGACAAGTATTGGAAGATTTCCAGGACTTTCTTCATATTCAATTACACTTCGTTGGATGGGTTATGAAGTGAGAATTGTGGCCACAATTACAGGATAAGTCATCATCAGCAACCTCCAGCACACCACCAGACGACTTCTGCTTGATCTCAGCCTCCCCTAAGTGAGAAGAATGACAGAAAGATAAGTATTGGAAGATTTCTAGGACTTTCTTTGTATTCAATTACACTTCTTTAGATGGGTCATGAAGTGAGAATTGCAGCCACAATTATGGGATAAGCCAATAGCCCACTGAAATGCCTTCAGAAGCTAAAATTGTGGCCACCATTATCAATAAAATAAACCTCCATGTAGGGGTGAAGTCAAATATGTGAGCAATATGATTTCCACAACATTCTGATGGACTGATGTGATGAATACACATTGTTAACTAGAAAATTCACTTCACTCTTTGACAGAAATTCTATAGGACACCTTATTTCTCACTGGCATATGTACTAATAAATAAAAGACTTCTGAAATCAGGGGAGTGATTTTAGCTGCACAGTCCTCAGACATCAAGTTGTCTGTCTCTATGCGCCCAGAAGCCCAATAGTCTAGTCAAATACCCTCTGAAGCGAAAATAATAGGCAGCATTATCAATTGTGATCTCCCATAAGAGTGAGAGAGACACTATAAATGCATTGGTGAAAACACACAGAGTTGACCGCCTCTATCAGAGGCGAAGCCCTCATAAATTGGAGGAGCCAATATAAGTAGTTGACCACCTCTATCAGAGATGAATCCCCCTTGAATGAGAGAGATCACTATCCTGGCCACCTCTAAATTGATTGATAGATTGCTGCACAGTCCTCAGGCATCAAGTCATCTGTCTCTGTGGATGGTACTGCTCAGTGTCCTCCATGGGTCATTGTTCCACAGCCGAGTTGAGTGGACCACCTCTGCCAGTGACCACCTCTAATGGAGATGAATCGCCCATGGAGGGGAGAAGTCACTATCCTGTCCACCTCTAGCAGATGTGAATCGCCCATAGAGGGGAGAAGCCAGGACCAACAACAATACATTAACGTGTTGGATTCCTTCACAAGCAGGAAAGGTGGGACCAATATTCATCACTGGCATATGTACTGATGAATTTGCGGTCATTTCTCTGCTGGAATATTCATCGATAACAAGCAGCTTACTGGATAAACAAGAATACATTAACATGTGGGATTCCTTCACAAGCAGGAAAGGTGGGTCCAATATTCATTACTGGCATATGTACTTGTAGATGGTACCGCTCAGTGTCCTCCATGGGTCATTGTTCCACAGCCGAGTTGAGTGGACCACCTCTGCCAGTGACCACCTCTAATGGAGATGAATCGCCCATGGAGGGGAGAAGTCACTATCCTGTCCACCTCTAGCAGATGTGAATCGCCCATAGAGGGGAGAAGCCAGGACCAACAACAATACATTAACGTGTTGGATTCCTTCACAAGCAGGAAAGGTGGGACCAATATTCATCACTGGCATATGTACTGATGAATTTGCGGTCATTTCTCTGCTGGAATATTCATCGGTAACAAGCAGCTTACTGGATAAACAAGAATACATTAACATGTGGGATTCCTTCACAAGTAGGAAAGGTGGGT
>QFEN01003591.1:4018-41841 GCA_003316125.1 Auricularia polytricha
TGTTCTTGTTGTTCCCTGTCTTCCTCTGCTTGTATCTGCCACTGGGCTTTGGCAATGTTGTTATCTGCTTGCCATATATTCCTGAGTATTGCAATGGCTTGAGCCTCATTGATATTCTCGTTGGTAAGTTGCACTCGAGTATCGGCAAATGCAATGTCTGCATAATCTGGACAGATGTTTAAATTTGGATTGCTATGTAGACGAGGCACTGTTCTAATTATGTCGCTGTCTGAGGGGAAAGTGAAAGTCCGAGTAATACGACTAAGAGTCGTCGAGTACAGAGAGTTTGTAAGTAGTAGTAGTACGAAGCAAAGAAGAGATGTCCCAAAAAGGACATCTGCCACATAGACGACATTCTACGCTCGTCCTCGTTCCTCGGACTCGCTTAGAATACAAACTTTGGGTGGATTGTCACGTCTGGTCACATTTCTTTCACCACAGGTGAATCTAGCAAGAAAGTAGCACCAGAGAAATTTATTCTCACATGACCTAATCATTTATAATTATGCTGTCACCTTTTAGAATTTTCCGTGGCTGTCTGACTATGGGAGTGAGCCTTATACGCACAAAACTGGCCTCGAACATTGATAACTTGACCATGGCACGACAACCACTTCATTTTTTTTTTCGAAAAAATACATAGTCGTATGAATTATGTTGGGGGGAACCTACACGCAACATACATAAGGATTCCGGGCAGAATTGCGTGTGCTAGAGCCAATGCGCGAACTCTAGGGACGCGCGAACTATCTAGTAGGTGGTCAAAAATGCGAAAATATGGGATGTGGGAATGATGTGGGAAGGCCCTAATATGAAAAGCAATATGGCCTGATCAAATCGTGCTTGCACTCACAACTGTAGCTGTCAGTTTCCGTGATAGGGAAAGCAACCTCGTGATGGGCATGCTATGCATGAGACACAGAACTTGAACAGCTTCGCAAAACAGCCTAAGTGAAGGTACCAAAATGTCAAAATATAGTAGCCAACGCTCCACCGTCATCTTGACTCGGATCCAATGAACCAAACAACTTTCCTGCTGGACCATTTTTTCCAAAGGTGAAGCCCACCCAGACACCTCGGGCTTCTGGTTCTTCTTTCTCCTTCACCTTCTCCACGTTTCGCTGCTTGTCTTTCACCTCAGCGTACTTCGCCATGTCTTCCACAGAAGTGAAATCATCATAGTACCCAGTGTCAATCTCTGAGTCAAGAGCAGGCACAAACGGTGCGCGTGTTGAGCGGAGGTCCTCCCATTGCATCCCGTCAAAGAAAGGGTGGCTTGTGACTTGGGTAAGAGTGGAGTATCGAACGCTCGAGTGCGAAATGAGCCTGAACAGGAAACAAGAGGCGTTCAGCGTCGTCAGACAGCATGCGGTAGTAAGTCCTATACCTGGTCACGGCATCCCATGCGATATCCGTTAAGTTGAAGATCAAGTCTTCGGGCTTATCATACTCTGGCCTTCTCAGCACCTTCGTCCAGTTCTTCAGATTTGTCCAGGTCTCCTCTGGCGTGCCGCCGCTAAACGGCGGAAAACCAGCAAGAAATTCAAAGAATATGCAACCTAACGACCAATAGTCGACTGAAAAGGTGTATGGCTTCCCTCTTAGGACCTCAGGTGCCATGTAGTCTGGGGAGCCGACTATGGAGTCTGCATACCGTGGGTCTTCAGCACGGATGGATTTGTACATGGAGCGGCGTTCCAGGGTGGAGCGGTAGACGACTTGGACGTCTTTCACTTTATCGAGCTGAGAAATATTAGGGTGCACAGTATGAAGTCAGAGTCATACATACCTTCAACTTCATCGATTCAATACGCTTGGGATTAAGGGCACCTGTGGCAAGGCCGAAGTCAGTCAACTTGACGTGGCCGGTGCCGTCCACAAGAAAATTCTGGAAGCGCCATCAGTACTACGGAGCCCGCGCATGCGACACAGTTTCACCTCCGGCTTTAAGTCACGATGAATGTAACCAAGCTTGTGAAGCTCGTTGACAGCAACGAACATTTCTGAAATATAAAACCTTGCGTGCTCTTCCTTAAGAACGCCGGAGTTGTTGAGGAGAGTACGAAAATCGCCTCCGGGAACATACTCCATTGCTAAATACACGTGTTGTGCGTCCTGAAAAGCGTAAAGAAGTCTGACAAGCCATGGTGTTTTGGTTGCGGTAAGGATGTCGCGCTCCACCAGAACGTGCCGCACCTTGGAAGGCATCAGCCTTCACGCAAATGCACTAGTGGGATAACAAACCTCGTCCATCTTGAATAATGTACGCTTCTTCATCTTCTTGAGGGCGCATATCTCTCCTGTGTCCTGTTTCCGCGCCAAGAACACTTCGCCATAACCACCCTGCCCGACTTGTGCGATGATATGAAATTGGTCAACCCTCAGCTTTGCTCTGCGTTTCCTCAGAATAACTCTCTCTCGCCCGCAATACGACTTGAACTCCTTTGCGTTCTCAGCGGCTGTTAGCTGCCTTTTGGTAGTATCTGCGTCAAAGCGTGCCCTCCTTTCCTTCCTGGATGCGATATATCCAAGGTTCATAAAGTAATAGTCGAGAAAAACTGACAAGGGGATAGCTGATGAGATCGCAGAAGTTCCCAAAGTGGGATACTCACATAGTTGGGCAACGGTGGCCTTGCGCTTGACCTCGGCGCTCTGGAGCAACTCCCTCTCCCAGAGCTGAAACCCACCTGCTTTCACGGTTGTCGCGTTGCGTGCAGTGTCCATTGAAATGTCGTCAGACCATGCGCCGCCGCCAGGCTTTGCGGTACTCATGTGGATGTCCCGAAGTCCCATTGTGATGCCCTTTGCCGTATCCATATGTATGTCGCGATATTGGGGTGAGTCTGATCGAGATGGCAGGGGAGCCATAGAGTCGATCTCAGTTGATATCCTAGAGGTTCCTGGTCTATGGATCCTGCTATCGATCTTTACGATGGAGGGGGTCGTTGTGATTTGGTTCATGCCTCATTTGGATCTCTAGATCGATACGGTCACATGACTGACGCGTTCTGGATTCCCTAAACCATTGCTGCCAATATTGCTAATTGACCATGCCTCAAGTTCGTCCTACTCATATTGATCTTGCTTCAATCCTCGCAGAACCTAACCCTTCCGTCGACCTGCGTCTGCATGCATATGAAGCCTCCACATCTAATTTTCTTAGGGCAGTCACCAACTATGCAAACCGCGCAGTAGCAGAAATCACCAAACACAGGAATGCTCAGGAGGCGGACAAGAAGCGCTTGACTGAGAAGACTGCTGCAGTTAAGGCTGAAACTAATCAGTGCAAGGTGAAGGAGATCGAGCTGCTGGCTGGTACGTGGTCATGCTTGTCGTGATGTAGTTGTGCAGTGACGTCTCGCAGTAATGGAAAGGGAAAAAGACGAGGTCCGAGAAGCTGAAACATCAATTACTGCTCTGAAACGCCAACTTGCATCCATCCGTGAAACTTGCCAGTCCGTCGATGCAGAGATAGAGCAGTATCGTGCTCTAACCGCCAATCTAAAACGAGGTAGGTACTATCGCTGTAATTTTCTTTCTTCCACTGATCAGGCTACTCTCTGCAGAAAAAAATCGAGAGCGACAGACGCTAGAAATGCATGCAGCACAAACAGGGCCTGAATTAAATGCCTGCGAAACCCGTCTGCGTTGTCATATTGAGGGAATAGAAAAAGACCGGCTCCTTATCCGATTTACACACATCGATAAGATTGACATTGACCGCGAGTTTAGCTTCGTGCTTGATGTTGCATCCAGGTCGAATCAAGGTATGCAAGTTAAGGGCCTTTCTCGAAAAATGGTGCTGACAAGATACCAACCAGTGATAACGACCACACCGCCACTGCCCAATCTCCCCATACTGCTCAACGAACTAAATGAAACGAGTGATATATTCCGTTTTATCAAATTGATGCGCTCGGCGTTTGCCCAGTTGGTAGAGCAGCCCTAAGAATTCATCATATCTTATATTGATCGTGAATCAATATATCATATCCCACAACTCTTGCAATAATCTTCAAGAAAGCTATAGATTTATATGTACATACCACCTTGCCTTTCATGTCATCCATCGTTCAATCATCGTCTCCTTCTCCCCAACCCGTTCGATCTCTATGGCCGCCCGAGCTTCCCAACTTTGTTTTGGTCTTGCTCTTACGGCCACCCAGCTCCTTGTACATTTCTCTCATCTCCACCTTGCCTGGCCGGCTTTGCGTAAGCTCCTCTTGCCGCCATTGCTCCTCTTTAAGTTCTTTTGGCGTTTGATAGCCGGACTGTGATGGCGAAGTCCGGCCTGAGCCTCTCGAAGGCAACGGTGATGACGGAGGCGAGCGATTCGACACAGAATTGATGTAAACCATCCGCTAAAACAAATCGTCAAGTCACGCTGGCAAATACAGGAAGACAAATCCCCCACCCAATTCTGCTTCGACTCCCTCCTGGTCCACTTTCCAGGGGGAAGACTGTCGTCATGGAAGTTTTCCTTCCTGTAATGCTGAAACCAAACTTGTAACACAACGCAAACCATTAGCATGGAACATATTGAATTATATAAATTTGACTTGCTGTAGTTTAGCGTTTGACTCTTATTCCACTTTCTCGATACCCTAGCGCAAGTCACGAGCTCAGATATCCCAAGCCACCTGAAAATGCTTTGCGATACTTGAGTTGGAAATGCCTTTAGGGGGTCGCTCGAGACACCCTTCGGTGGCAGTCCACTCGCCGAGCGAGTAGGACCCCTTCTGGTGGGTGATACGGGGCGTGAAGAGGGGCGTGAAGGTCCCCTCGACCTTGCTGGTGTTCCTGGTAGTGAGAACTTGAGAATATTAAGTAATTGACACTAGTTTGGATGACAGGAAGGCATACCACGCCAACGAGCTCATCATCTGAGTCATTCTCGGGCTGGGATTGCCTGGAAGACAGAGAAAGTCCATTCAAATCATGAGTTTGTGATTGCGATTTAAGCACGCCTTGTAGCAAACTCATTCTGCAGAGCTGAGTAGTGTTGGTGGTTTAGAATCTAGATGAGATGAAGCTTCGATCGGGTGAAAACCACAGGCTGACAAAGATGGAATCATGATGTCACCCAATCGATTACAGCCAGAGTCTAAGAGTCACAATTAAGAATGGCCACAAGGCTAGCCAAAGGGCTCCGGTGAATTTAGAACAGAACCAACTACCGTAAATTATAATCAAGCCTGACACCCAAGTTCGCAGTACTTTCAAACCGACTTGAATAGCTGCCACACACCCTTCACATATCCCACAATCTCGTCCGCACCGAGCTTGCTTTCCCCAAATATCCGATCCACAAAAGTGATCGGCACTTCGCCAACGGTGTACCCCAGCGCTCGTGCCCTCACCATCATCTCCATCTGGAACACATACCCCCTGGACTGTGTCAGTGTAATGATATGCCGAAGAACGGGTAGCCGGTACAGTCTATATCATGCTGCATCAAGTTCAGTCCTCTTTCTGTAACTGATCTACGCACCTGAAACTACCTGTTAGGTCGCTCACGCCAGGGCTAAGCACAGTAGCAGCCAAGAAGTTTGCCCCACGTGAAACAATTTTACGCTTCAGGTCCCAGCCGTGCACGCCACCAGGTTGAGCATCAGCGAGGTAAGGAGTTGATGTTGAACGATATCGCGTTCCCGTGACAATGTCAAGGTTATGTGCTTGTTGTAATCTGCACATCGTTAAAGGGGAAGAATCTGGAAAATAACAACACACCTGATGAATTGGGGAATAAACTTGGGCTGATGGGGTGCGTGTACGTCAGAACTTGTTTGTTGAAGGATCTTGGGGCACGTACATGATGCGAAAAGTCGGCGTCCATTATTATCACAAAGTCACCAGTGCAAAAATCGAGTCCATGGATATATGCAGTCCTGGGCACACGTTCACGACATATTCATTTTTCATAATTGCCCTCAGCACTTACCCGAGTCCAAGCTTCCCTGCCCGTGGTTTGAGAAGCTTGACCAACAATAAGCTAAAAGTCGAAGCGTTGACACATTGACACTCACTATTTTGTCCTCGCCATAAGCCCTTGCCAGCTCAACGGCTACTTCTTGTGTCCCATCTGGACTCGCATCATCTACGACGATGATCTCCCATGCAAGCTGCCTGGTGTCCTCAGTCTGGCTTTCGGCATGTTAAGCAGACAGAACGCACTGTTCTTCAAAGACCTTTGCCAGCAACCAGATGATTATCGGGAGGTTCTTGCGCTCATTGTATGTTGGTAGAATGACAGAATACTTGTGGGTATCTAGCGTGTTATATTGGCCTTGCATGTTCAGCGACACTGGACTAGCGAAAGGGTTCATTAACTTCTGTAGTCTTGCGATTTGATGGCAGTTAGCGTGCGAGTTTACAGCCTCGGCTTTTCCTTTACATATTATATGATGGCCTCCTCGCTGCTTTCGCCATCGATGTCACCCTCAAGCACTGACCCAAACATGTGTCCGTCTATCACAGCGCTCAAGTCTCTGCTCACTACAACCCTCCGTATTACGACCACCGATAATCGAGTTTTTATCGGCACATTCATGGGCACCGATCAACTTCTGAATATCATCCTCGTCAACACTGAGGAATATATTCTGGGAAACGAGGCTCGTCGATTCGTTGGCCAAGTCATGCTCCCCTGGCGCCTTGTCCTTCATGTCGAAGCATTTGACAAGCAGAATATTTCAAATGGCAAAGCAAAGGATAACAGGAGCTTGTACATCTAAATCGCAGTTCGAGGATACATGCATTAAATGACTTGTCCATATGGTATATATCTATTGTCCTGTCCTCCTCTCCTATATTCAAAGGTATATGTGACAGAAATCCATGATCTCTCCTTCTCCTCGAGGAGCCCATATATCCACCGTCCGCTGTGAGAATCCAGTGGGATATGGGCCTTTTGCGGGCGCCGCTGATAGTGCGCAGGGTTGCTCTATTCTGGGGCGCGGGATTTTTATCCTTCGCTAGCGCGCTAGCCCTTGTATTTGTCCTTGTAGATCCACGCCATTCCAACGTCGCTGGCACCTTGTGCGACCTACAGATCAACATTAACATATATTTTACAAGAATTCAGCCGGTTGCACTTACAGCCGCGCGATACCACTTAGCAGCTTCCTTCTTATCCTTCTTGCACCCTTTGCCATTGGCTAGGCAGAATCCGAGATCTTCTTGCGCGTCACCATCGCCGAGGTTGGCAGCAACTCGATAGTAACTCTGGGCAGTAGTGAGCACAAGACCAGAGACAACTAGTGGCGACGCACAACTGCCATCTTGTGGTCCTTAGCTACGCCCCAGCCATGAAAGAAGCACTGGCCAACCTCATAAATCGCTAGCACAAGCTCCGACTGAGGAAGATTCATGAGCGCTTCCACATATAGTCCCGCAGTCCGAACTCACTCTAACAGCCTTCACATCCAAGCCTTCTCTCGCCTTGCCCAGGTCATCCACTGCACTTTCGGCGGCTTTTGTTAACCACTTGAAAGCACTTTTCTCATTCTTCTCGCATCCCCACCCGTGCCTCAGCGTCAATCCCCACAAGAGCATCCCTATCCCGCACCCGCCCTCTTCCTTTGCACTTTTCTCGAAGTAAAATGCGCTATCCTGTAGTTTGTTGGCCTCGTGGTATTGTATTCCTAGCTGAAGATACTCCTGTGGAGTCGAAGGCTCGGTAGAAGGTGAACGGTCGCCCGGCGGAGAAGGTGAATGGGAAGGAAAATGTGAATTGCCAGTCGGGGATGGAGAGCTATCGCTCAAACGGTAAAAGGAGTACGATGTAGAGTACAAGCTTGCTGGTGAGCTCGGACGTACAGACGGCGGGCGAGTAGAAAGTTGTACTTGGGAGCGGGATGAGAGCGCAGGGGAAGAAGCAGCATAGTTTAGTTGAAGGTAGGACCGTGACGAGCTCGCCTCGGATTGCGGTGTAGGGGACAAAAACTTGCTTTCAGGGAAGACGCCTGTCTGAGGCGTAATTGGGGAATATGAAAGTGGAGTATGAGCAGTATGAGCGGTCCGTGGAGAACGGAGTCTTTGTGAATTTCGCTCAAGAACCTGGCGTTTCTGCTCTTCAGAAGAGAATATCGGAGGTCTGCCTGGCCTGGAAAAGTTCAAACGGGGAGTAGGGTCAACTATAGGTGACCTTCCACCAAGTTTTGGTTCATTAACGACGACCTGCGTGTCGACATCATGGGGTTTGGAAACCACGACGGTTGGAACGGGAGCGCTTGAGTTGAATGGACGCATGTCATGAACCGAAGATTGTATGTTCAAACCGCCACTGGGTCCTACAGTGGTATGCCAAGCACGGCGGCTGTCAACAGAAGCGCCGGATGTGTGACTTTGCAGTGAATGCATGCTGTTCTCTTCATAATACGATTCAAGTTCGTCATAGTATCCATTTGGCTCGTCCGTCAACGATAGAAATGACTTTCTGTTAAGATATTCAGCATTGCTAGCTGTCGAATTACGGAATTGCGAGTGCAACAGAGGAGACTCAGGCACTTTCGGACTAGTCACGGTTGCATACGGCCTCGGCGGAGAACTTGCGTGCAAATCCTGGACCTGCAGCGGTGTTGGAAAACCAGTTGTCCGAGAGGAAGATGGCACTGGCAAGGAGGAAATAGTAGCCTGCTTCCGGGCCTCATGTTCTTCTCTCCGTTGGACAGCCTGCCGTTTGGACGAAGTTCGCCGAACCAAGGTGTCCAGCGGCGATGAGTGGGCCAGGCGCACCTGGTTCTCATGTGGTACATGTGTCGCCGTCATGATACATGCAGTCAAAGGTAGGTTAGGTTACTAGGGGTAACATGTCACTCCACGGTCCATTGGTAACAATCATCCTAATTACTTTATACTCACGTCCGACTCAGCGTTTAGACGTGTGGCAGATCGAGATTGCACTGGTCGTGCCTTTCGAATGTGACGAACCTAAAACATTTGTGTTCTTGTCCTCCGTGACGATTGTACACACATATAATTAGCTGACAATGCAACAGATGCGGCGACACTATCTGCGAAACGCAAGCAACCCCCGGAAGCCTACGGATGGGTATATCCCGACCCGTCTTCTAGGTATCGCGACAGCCGGGATGTCATCATGTCTCGGCGTTCCAGGCACAATGATCACCCTTCTACTCGAAATCTTGGGTCTTGACCGCGAAAGCGTTATTTGCCTCTTGCCGGGCATTCCCGCAACAAGCTGTTTCATGAGATCGCAGGTCACGCACAGTTCTCTGCGCTTTGCGATTCCAATTAATGTAGCTTTTATTGAGAATTCTCGATCAGCTGGTCGCCGCACGCTACAACCTTGACTTCAATTGGTCGAGTAGAACAACTGTAGAACACCAAACTAAACTCAGCTGCATGATGGATGGACGTGTAACACTAGTACTGTTACCTAGCCACATGCCATCAATTGTATCGCGTACCTCGACGTCAAAATCAACATGTAGTAAAACATGTCTGTTTAACTGTAGCAATATATGCGTCAGGGGATAACAATGATCCAATCTCTCACCGTAACACCATCTCCATTCGCCTGCCTCTAGGCTGCGCCAACTCACGAATCCGATCCAGCGCGACGGCGAAATGCGACAACGACATCTCAAAACGCTAGATCGCCTACTCTCCATTAAGTCCAGCTGGAACATCTCCTGGAACTGCTCATGCACGTCACGGTGCTTGATGTCCGGAATGTTCGTGTCCACATTAGCGCTTCCAGGTTGAGGATCAGGTTAGCGCTTTTTCGGAGGATCGTGAATGCGAAGCAGAAGTTTGTGAATCACGCATAGCGTATTGATTGGGGCGCATATGCCGTCAACCATCTCTTTACAGACTTTGACGGGAGGTGGAAATGGCTTAGGATGCCTACCAAGGATGGAGCCAAAAACAACTGCACCAAACATCAATAGCACGAAACATGCACGCGAAGTGACACTCATGGTAAAATTTTGACTTGCAAGCAAATAAAGTTAAATCTCACTGGTCATATGTTTCACTTGCCATCCGGTGTCAGCAGAAGACTGTCAAATGCCCGTCGCCTACGCCCAGAAGGTATGTCACAACGCAGTATCCAGTTACCGACAAAGGCTTAGTGCACGCCACCTTACAAGAACCGCAAAACGACTCACCACAAATACGATAATGCTCGGCTCGACCCCTTACCGCATATGTTCTAACGCTACCCTCGTTTGGGTTGTTCGCTCTCAAATAGTTCGAAAGTGTTCCACTCTCACTGACGTTCGCTGCGATAGTCGTACTGGATATGAAAAGAGTCTGTGCTGCTGCTGGAGGAGTGAATGGTATTGTCACCTGATTCTGAGTCTCCTACTAAAAAAAATAGTTGAACGTCAAGCGAACTCCATGCAGGAAAGCAGTACTAACAGGTTGGCTAAATATCACGGGAAAATCACAACGTGGAAGGTCGACCACCATATTGTCTAGTATTCTACTAAGTCGCCACGCTTGTGTTTATTTGTGAGCTGAGATTCGAGAAGGTAACCAATAAGCGAACGTACAGGAGAGTTATTATGGCATTATATTGCCTATTTACTGTCAAGTTTACCGTCACTAGGAGTCTTGGTCTGCGTGGAGCCGTCTGCTTCTTGCCCTAGCAATAAACAGTGTCTTCCGAGTCCCCGGCGCAAAATCCTGATGCGTGGACCTCCCGATATCGTCAATTAAACATAGATATGTGAGCTCAATGGGAGGTCATCACAATGCTGAGCGCTGAGCGGGCAACATTGTTTATTCATTCCACCTAAGTAGATAGTCAGCTCATAGTAAGTAACGTCGCTATTGTAAGCGGAAAGTGAAGCTCGAGATCAGAGAGCTTCGTCTCGCTGCTTCTGGTCCACGAGGAAAGAGAACGAGAACGACTCTAGCATAGCTCAAGCTTGCCCGCTTCAAGAATTACTAAGACTTGAAGCGATCGCCGCCGTGCTTCAACCAAATATTTAAATTTGAAGTGTTAAGCTATCAACAGATCACACAACAGGCTCGGCTACTCACTACCAGGTCCCATAGTCACTAATGCTTGCTGGTGTACCACAGTGCCACTAGTAGTGCGCATCACTTAAGTACATAGATTGCTCTCTCAACTTGAGGCAAGTTGATACGAACAATGTATACAGGCCGCAGGTGGAGTATCATCAATAGGTCGTAATGTGTAATCAAGAATCACTTCGGTACAATTATGCTCTCCGACACAGCGTGCACCACCTTGGCGCTTTTGGTAACAAATGTAAATGTAAGCAAGAGCTGCTCCCATCCAACAAGAAGCCCATCTACTCAGCCTTGTAGTCGGGACGCAGAGACCGCACAACCTTGCCTGCGCGCCAGATTTCCTGGTCGTCGATCTCCTTCAGCTCTTTGGCCAGGTCTTGGCGGTACGTCGAGCGGCCGTTGAATTCGAGAGACTTGCGGGTCTCCGTACCGTTTCGCACGCTCTCATACAACTGCTCAAAGATAGGTGTGTTGGTCTTCTCGAAGATGGGTGCCCAGTCAAGCGCACCGCGACGAGCGGTCGTGGAGCAGGCGTTGTACATGTAATCCATGCTACGGACAATGAGGGAAAGCATACATAAAATGGAAATAACCACTTACCCCTTCTGTCCAATCAAGGGGTATAGGGATTGAGTGGCCTCCTCAACGGTTTCGTTGAAGGCTTCCGAAGGAGAGTGGCCATTGGCACGGAGGACTTTGTACTGCGCGCAGAACAGACCCTCTAATAAACCGTTAGCTGAAAACATATATATCTTGCGTTGAGAGAAAAACTTACGGATGGCACCCATGAGCACACCACGTTCACCATAGAGATCAGAGTAAACCTCCTTCTCAAATGTGGTCTCGTACATGTACCCTGAGCCGACACCGACACCGAGAGCAACAGCCTTTTCCATGGCCTTACCAGTGACGTCCTGGAAGACGGCTACACTGGAGTTGATACCACGACCCTCCTTGAATAGGGTGCGGACAGTACGGCCAGAACCTTTGGGCGCGACCAAGATGACATCGACGTCCTTGGGAGGTATGACTTTGGTGTCCTCCTTATATACAATGGAGAAGCCGTGAGAGAAGTAGAGGGTCTTGCCCTTAGTGATCAGAGGTGCAATGGTGGACCACGTTTGTGATTGTGCGGCATCAGAGAGAAGGTTCATGATGATCGTGCCCCGGTTGATAGCTTCTTCAATGGGGAAGAGAGTCTCTCCAGGAACCTAATCATATATTAAGTTTACATTAGATAGCTGAAAGCCGAAGAAGAAGCGAACATACCCAACCATCCTCCATGGCCTGCTGCCAGCTCTCGCCATCTTTACGGACACCAACAATCACATTGAGGCCATTGTCACGAGCGTTCAAGCCTTGACCGTGGCCTTGAGAACCATAGCCGATGAGAGCAAGGGTATCGTTTTTGAAGTAATCCTGGAGCTTCGCGAGCGGCCAGTCACTTCGCTCGTAAACAACCTCCTCGGAGCCAGCAAAGTTGAGCGTCTTTACGCCCCGAGTAGCAACCTGTAGACATGTGACCGTCAGCGCTTCTCAGGCACGTCAATGCAATTTTTTTTACCTGGAGGGCGGGTTTGCGCGAGCTGCCTGCCAAAGCCTGGCGAGCAAACAAAGAGTAGGACGCGGTGTGTGCAGGCTTGGCTGCGATTTTTGTACCGGAACGAGGTGCACGGCGAGAAGCAGCGCGGAGGGCTGAAGCTGAGCGGGACGCGAAGGAGGCCATGTTGAGTGGAGAAGAAGTTAGAAAGGGAGCTAAAGGACTATGTAAAATTTAGTTGTGCTTAATACCGAGTCACTATCGGCCGGCATTGTCCGATATGCCAGCGGAGGTCAACCTAGGTCAACTGTGACAAACATCTACTGCTAACGATCAAGTTGGATCACTTTATAAGCTTACCGTCCGACTCAGCTATAGACACTGGGAGTCGATAGCCGGCAGAGCGAGACTATGGTGCTTTCGAATCTGACGAATCATTGTACACACATATTTATCTCACAACGCAACGGATGCGACAATATCTATAAAATGAAACACACTAGCAACCCATGAATGGATAGTAGATACGTCCATCATATCCCGATTCGTCTTCTAGGTGTCTGACCAACGCGATTGCCTGCAAGGCCAGGATGTCTCGGCGTTCCGGGCACAATGATCTTTGAGCTGCTTCCACTCGAAACTTTGACCGCGAGAGCTTTCTCTGCCTCTTGCAGTGCATGCCTGCAACAAGCATCAATAAAATAGCTGTTTAGTGAGTTCAACTGTCACATACTCTTCCCTTTGCTTCGCAATTTGCGATTCCAATTCAGCTTTTCTGGAGAATTCTCGATCGGCTTGTCGCCGCATTCCACGATCATCGAAGTCTTTGAATTTGACCGAGTAGAACACCGCACCGAATTCAGCTACAATCATCGTTAATTTACTCCAGGATAAGCGTGTTAGGCAAAATATCATACCTAGCCACATGGCATCAATTGCAGTGACCTGGGTCATATACTCTTTGGACGTCAATATCAGCTCGTGGTAAACAACATATGTGGGAGTATCTTCGTCGTCGTCAGCGACACTCAGAAAAAGAAAAATCAATCACACACATCCAAGACCATACAGCGCACTCGTAGGATGCAGATGCGTCGGGAGACCAGTGCGAATATTTACGTACTCGCCGATACCCTTCACACGTGCACATTGGTGGAAATAGCCAGCAGTGATAGCTTTCCTACGAAACGGTCAATGCGACATAATTAATGCAGCTATCGTACGGTACCTGACGACGTCGAAGTCTGTGCCAGCAGAAATTATCTCCATCTTCTGGAACTTCATGATATCCTCCAACTGAGCCCTCACCTCACGAGCTTTGCGGAGCAGTTTTGGATGCAGAAAATGACGCGTAGCCCATTCATCACGGAAGCTATGAGTTATAATGAGCACCCTGTAGCAATAATAAGATGAATGAACTAACCCGTGGCTCTTCCACTGGTTGAAAACATTCAACAGCGTCAAATGATCGCTCTCTGGTACGTTGAACTTTTCACGCGCCGCATCGGCCTCTTCCATCCTCTCCTTTGGTCTGTAGAAAATGCTTGGCACCGAAAGCATGGACACTATAGTTAACATCTCTGCTGAACACCTCATCTCCACGGACGCAATAAGCATCTTAGCCATTGAAGGCTCCATGGGGAACTCGGACATTTTCCTACCCACAGGCGTCAAATCGCCAAGGTTATCCAGCGCACCCAAAACCCAAAGTTGGTACATTGAATTTATAATGTTGGCTTGGGGAGGAGGGTCCATAAAGTCGAATTCAAGAAGATTCTTGACGCCGAGAGACTTTAGGAGCAGAACAGTGTTGGCGAGATTGGTGCGCTGGATTTCTGGGATGGTATTCGGGAACATCTCATTGCGAAACGCCATCTCTGTATACAGGCGGTAACAGAACCTGCACAGAGTTGAGGGAATTAACGTTGTGCAGCTAGAATGAATACATACCCGCTTCCTGTACGGCCAGCACGGCCAGTCCGCTGGTTGGCGTTGGCTTGGCTGACCGGTGTGATCTGCAGGGCGTCCATTCCGACCTTCGGGTTATACACTTTAAGCTTTGAGTAGCCTGCGTCGACCACATAGATAATGCCATCGACCGTCAAGGAAGTCTCGGCGATGTTAGTAGCTACGATAACCTTCCTTCGTCCGTCGGCAGTGGCTTCGAAAATCTTGGCCTGTAGATCGGCAGGCATCTGTGAATAAATTGGAAGCACTGCCAGGGGGGCGGGCTGATCAAGCTGTGCCAGTCGCTCTACACAAAAGATTTAGGAAATGGCGTTGTTGACATTTGGCGTTCACTTACCGTTAACAACCTGACATGTAATTTCGATGTCTTCTTGTCCAGTCATAAATACGAGGATATCACCGGGAGGGAGCGAAAGATGAATTTGGAGAACCTGCTTCACAGCACTATCGACGTAGTCCTCGCAGGGTGACTTTGAATGAAACATCTCCACCGGGAATGTACGACCAGGAATGGTATAACAAGGGGCATTGCCATAGAACGCAGAAAACTAACATCACATCAGTCTTTGATTGCCAAAACAGTTGTGGGGGATACTTGCCTTGTCAGCATTCATGGTTGCTGATGTAACGATGAGTCTTAAATCTCTTCTCCGAGACAGAACTGTAACAAATGATGAGCCCAATGTTGTCTAGCTGGGCAAAAACAAAGCGTACTCTTGCGAAGCAAACCCATGAGAACATCAGTGCTTAGTGAACGTTCGTGGGCCTCATCCAGGATGATTACGCTGTAACGGTCCAAATCACCTTCGTTCAAAGATTCTCGCTGGAGAACACCGTCCGTCATGTCTATAAAACAAGATAGGTCAGAGGTTAGAGACGAGAGAGATAACACTGTACATTTGATCTTGGTTTCTGCCGATGTACAGTCCTCAAAACGGATCGCATAACCAACGGTAGAGCCAAGCTTGCACTGAACAAAGGGAGGATCGGCACAAGAATCAAGAAGATCGATCTCTGAGACTTGCCTCCATCTCCTCAGCCACACGCTTTGCTACAGACATAGCGGCCACACGGCGCGGCTGGGTGCAACCAATGAGACCATATGCGCAGTACCCATCCTCATAAAGGAACTGCGCCAGCTGAGTGGTTTTCCCAGAACCAGTCTCGCCGACGACGATGACAACTGTAGAACTCAGACGTTAGAAATGTAGACACGGTTGCATAGCATAAATCTAACCCTGGTTTTCTCGGATGACCTTGAGAAGCTCGTCTCGACACGCAAATGCAGGCAAATATTCTCTCTGCTCCTTGAGTGTCCTGTTCTTCGCAAACGAGCTAACCCCAGTGGAGGCCTTCAAGTGGCTAGCGAACTTAGAATCTCCCTTATAATCCTCTTTCTCACCAGACCTCGCCTTTGCTTCTGCCAGAGCTGTAGCCAACATACCAAATGGACTACGTGAATGTCCAACTCAAGCTGCGCCACAAGGGCAGAGAATAAACACGCACCTTCGGCTTCAGCCTCCTCATCCTTCACGCCCATGATGTTACCGAGTTGTGTGCCACCAAGAGATGCAAGTTTGGCAGCTGCCTTGGCCCTCTCCGCCTGTTCTCGCTTCTCTTTTACGAGAGCGCTCCCCTTCTTTGAGAAGATCGCCATGTCGCTCGTAGGGTCGCGGATTGGATTGATGGGCTCGAGTTGCTTCGTGAAAATAGTCTTGCCATCCAAGAAAGGTGGCTTGATATCATGCACCATGACATGCACCGTCGACTCTGATTCGTCTTCGAAGTCAAGATCGACTTCCTTACGGGTCGCGACACCGGAGGTTAGCATCCGATTAGCTTCCCAGAGGTCGTTGTCTGCATTCTACAGAGAAAGTTATCAACCAAGAGAAGAGATGAAATGTATATCAAGTCTTACATATTGCGCTTGCCTGGCCGATATTCTCCTCTACAAGAAGCTTCAGCAACGCTGACCTGCTCGCTGATGCCAACGACCACATACCACTTGCTTTTTCGAAATCTCTGCGTCCTTCAGTGCTGCGAGATCCTCGTACTGCGCCAAAGGATTGTGTTCTTCGTCTCCAGCGACACCACCTTCCTCCGCTCCAGTATACCAATCCCGGTCCAGCCGCAGCTGCTCCTCCTCCCATTCCCTCACATCGATACCAAAGAGTCCATCATCCTCTGGACTGCCACCTCTCGGAACGCGCGGGGTCTGTGCATCCCAAGCACGATTCCTTGCCCCTCCCCAACCGGATCCTTCGCCCTCTTGTCGCCTCGGCGTTGAATCCCACCCGACATTGGGTACACGAACACTAGGCGCGTCGCGGTTGCTACCACCACGCTCTGAGCGTGGTGTAGAATCCCAGCCGCGTCCATTATGCCGATTCCTGTCATGCTCTCGTCGAACCCACCCCCTATCGTCATCCCTATTTGATCGTCGTTGGAAATCTCCGAGTCCTCGGGAAGCGTGAGACCGTTGCTCCTGCACCGCAGTGATTCCTTCTAAATTGTTACCTTGGGGTCAGAAACCACACGCCACAACGGAATATAAGAATTGTACCTCTCTGCTTCTCGCGGTTTCGTCTATGTTCCTCCAAGCGTGTTCGTGCGGTATCGGACAGACCACCTGGATGAGATGGTGTCTCTTCTCCTCGCTGCCTTAAACTATTCCCTCGTCCGGCTGGCAAACTGGGGACTAGATGCAAGGTAAGAGAAAGTTACGAAAGCTGGAGCCTTGTCGTACCTTTGAAAACAGTGTCATCACTCAGCCTCGGCTTTTTTCGAGGGCCGTTTTCAGATAGAGCCTGTTCTCTCTTTTCTTTCGCTAGTCGATCAAGGCCGAGCAAAGAGCCTCGAGGAGTTGGTGGTTCAATTGGCTTTGCAGGCTGGCGGAATGTGTGTCTCTGTAGATCATGAGTAAATATATAGAACTCTGAACGCTGATAAACGTACGGTATCGCTCCTCACGAGGCCCCCTTGCCGGATTGGGTCAGGCTCGAGCACCTCGCTGTCATGAACTGTTATACCCTCGACAGGACGAGGAGCAAGCCCGGAAGCCTCCTGCTTGACATGTGACAATATTTCGTCATGGAGTTCGGTCAAAAAGGAATCTTGAAACTTGCCAAACGCCCGAGCCGCTGCAACAGAATTGTGAGTGAACATACCTGGATACCGGTACAGCGAAACTCACCTTTGGCGAAGCCTTCCGTGGAGTTGGTTTTAGCTATGTCAATGACACGCTCTGCGAGCAAGTCGTTTGGGTTTACGAGGTTCAATGCTCGTGAAAGTTGGATAGCGACCTGGTGCTTGAACCCATCGTCTGCATTCGAGGACATCATTCGCTTAATTCAGTTCAAGCTGCCTAGTCGTCGAAATGTTCAAAGATGTTGCCAACGCACGTAGGCTCAAGCCTAGAGCCTTGCACAGACTGTTGGACGTACCGGAGACAAGATGTTGTCTTACGTCAGCGGCTCAAGAGGTGTGGGAAATTGCAATTCCTGACATGGAGCTGGCAACAGCGGCTCCCTTGCACTGCTCAGCACTAGTTAGTTTTTCACTCACCTATGATGTAGCTTAAGCCTGAGGAAGGGCACTCGTTCCTTCTGGTAAAGACATACGCATGATCCTGGAAAACGATGGACCGCCTGATTTCTATGAGCATGGTATGAAAGTGTATGCACTCTCAATGTCTCTGATTCTCTGTGACTTTTTAGTCTGAATCATAGCACTCGGCAGCTGCGAACAATCGCACCGGCTTTTTACAGTGATAAACCTTTCATGCTATCTATACATATATGCGACCGCGGTCTTTCCGGCATCCGCTGCACCATCAGTGAATCTTGTGGTGGATCCGAGTCGCACGATCCGAGATTTCTTCTGTGCGCGAGCCCAGGCGGGCCCCCTGAGATCAGCGGTGTACAAGCATCGGAATGGCAAGTGAGGGATACCACCGACAAATATGATCACTGTGGTGCGTTTTATTTTTGAGTCCTTGTATCTGGTGCTCCAGAATGTAAATGGTGTCACGAGCTAATTGTACAATTTTAATACAGCTCTCCACGGCACTCGCGACTGAAGCAGTCCCTCAAGTCTTTCTATTTTTTCAATTCATTGAAGCACACATTCACAAAGCGCTATCGGATGCCTGGACCTATGTAATTGGGTGTGACCGACCTGGAGCTCACAATAAGTACTGTCTTCCGAGACAGTCAGCAACTTGAAATGACCGGCGGTCGAACACTGCCCTTTTTTTATTCAAAGCTTTCTCGTGAGATTGTCAGTCTATTTTGTGAGTGCGCAACTTTATGTTTGGAGGTTTCTCCGTCACCAGCACACGCTTTCATGTCATGGGTCAAGGGGGCTCCCTCGCCATCATGCTCGCACTTGTGTCAATCCAATAGGTTAGTACATTTTTTTCGTTGTGTCCGAGGTGTCACCTTCTCCCAACCCGGGGGGCGTCATGACGCCCCGCTATACCGCATGATATACTTCACATGGACTCATCACGAGCTCAGAATTATCTCCCCACCCGCCAGGAGTCACTGGTAGGCTTAAATACAGAGACAGGATAGGGGATCGTACTCTCGCCCTCCCTGGACATACATCATCAGTCAGACTACCTTTTACCATGAAGCTCAACGCTGTGAATGTCAGTTTCACTCTTGCTTCGCTTGCCGGATCTGCTTTGGCAGGTGCAGTCTATACTCTCAACGATAGAATCGTTGGCGAAGGCTTCTACGACTCCTTCAGTTTCGAGGCTATCGCCGACCCCACTAACGGGCGTGTGTATGTCTACTCGCACGCAATCCGTTCTGTTCCTTATTCGATGACAGGACATATGTGGACCAAGAAACAGCACAGAAACTCAACCTGACCTATGCCACGAGCAACACCTTTGTCATGCGTGCAGATGACACCACGGTATTAACCCCCAGCGGCCCTGGCCGGAATTCGGTCAGAATCATGTCCAATAACCAGTACACAACGCATGTCGTCGTGTAAGTGATTCCTCACCGATGTCTCACCGACTGATATTTTCAATTAGCTTTGATATGCAGCATATGCCCGAAGGATGTGGGTGAGCCTCTTTTGTTCGTCTGGAGAGTTCCGTTACTCATTTATCTCAACACAGAACATGGCCTGTAAGTAGGTAGCACCGATGGAGTGAGCTTATAGTCATTTGAAACAGGCTGTCTGGGAAACAAACGGATCCAATTGGCCTGCTGGTGTCCGTGTTCTTCCCTTGCGTATGATAGTTCTCTTGACGTAGATCCTTTTTCCAGGGTGAAGTCGATATTGTGGAAGGCGTGAACAATGTGGAGCCTAACCAGTCGACGCTCCACACCAGCCCTAGTTTGTTCAGTATAATCTTTGTAGTTGGGCTATTTTCAACTCCTGTTATCGCGCAGACTGCTCCATGCCAGCTTCCGTTTCCCAATTAGGGTATGTTTCGAGCCGGCATTGCACAAAACCGTCTAACTAAAGTTCCCATTGTTTAGAACTACGGCTTCAACTGACTGTGACGCTACAGGTGAGGCCACCTTTGCTCATTCAAAACTCGTACTCAAATGCAACAGTCAATGGGAATTCAGGGTGTGGTGTGCGGCTCACGGAAGACTACAACAGTTTTGGTCCAGGATTCAACAGTATCAACGGAGGATGGTGCGTTACTGCAAATCATGATTAATATTCTTGCGCCTTACAAGTTCCTTCATAGGTATGCTATGGAGCGCACGAATAACTATATCAAGGTTTGGTTCTGGGAGAGATACGACAAATCTGCTCCCTTCGATGCTACCACCGGTGCATGGGTCATCGACACCAACTTCTGGGTAATGGTCATTACACCTCTGTGAGATCAATTGCTTACATATGATCCGACTGCCAGGGAACCCCTGCCGCTTATTTCCCTAACACTTACTGTGACCTCGAGTCTCACTTTGATGCCAACAACATTATCATCAACCTGACGTTTTGTGAGTCTTGCCTTGTCTTGTAGTGGTCTGCCATGCTAATCCAGCGCACAGGCGGCGACTGGGCAGGCAATGCGGCTGTCTATGCTGCTTCTGGATGCCCATCGGACTGCGTGAGTTATGTCGACAGTAAGTGCTCACCCACCAGCGTCTAGTACGGCCGCAGACCCCTTGTTACCATCCGCAGACAACCCTACGGCGTTCACAAACGCCTACTTCCAGTTCTCGTCCATCAACGTTTACACGTAGATATCGCAGGAGGCTCTAAAATAGAAATAGCTTCACATAGTTATCTATCTTGTGTTGCAAGCGTAGCGAAATGTAACAACATCTTAAGTCGAGCTTGAGGAGGATATCCTGTGTAAGTAACATTAGGAAAGCGTTCATCCGTAGTTTCCAACAAGCTTCCACTCAGACTTGGATCTCCACGAAGGATGCCGTTAGCTGGGTCAGCGTTCATCTTAGTTGTTGACATACGTTATCTGATTCAACTGATCGTGTGTAAGTAATGCCTGAACACATGGTGCTGAAGAATCGGGCTTAGTATAAACGAATATGAATTTATGGTGTGGGAGGGGATCAGCGGGGATCAGTTAGATCAATGAGTTATCAAGTATTGCTTCCCTGGTAATCACCGAAGGACACCATCCTGTCCAGTGTTTACACATACCGCTTCTTCCCCCTAAAATCCCCATATCGGTCTGCTTTGGGCATCCTCCCGAATTTCGGCTCCGCAGTTTCTGAAACAATCATGAGCTCGATTCGTGGAAGAAACTTTGCAAAACTCACTGAGTATGTCCTTGTAAACCGCGGGAACTGCTTCATTCCAAACCTCTCGCCACATATGGACACCTCCCCCAGCGTTCCTATCTAGCCCGTGCTGCTCCAAAAACGCTCTGATGTCAAAGGCTGTACGCTTGTCCTTAGCAACCATAGGAATAGATAGGCGGGACTGTTGGGGGAGGAGTAGCATAGTATAGCGGTGATATGTAGTCCCGCGTTGCGGGTGCGGAGGTATATAGGCAGTGTGGGTGTTCAGGTTTGGTACTGGGGAAGGCGAAAGGCTCGAAAGAGATATATTCGGTCTGAATAGAGGTCAGTCGACGAATTGAATGGAGAACAGTTGCTTACTGAAGCCAATGCAGATACGTCTGGAATGTTTGATTAGTCTCGTCAGGAAAATCTGAGACTCATATCAGTGCCAGTCGTTTGGAGCTTAACACCGACTGACCCGGATCGATCATCAAAAGAGTATATAGTCGCTCCTCTGCATGAAAGACGGTTGTAAATATCTTCGGAGGCTCGACAGTCTGAGATATCATCAGCGGAATGAATGCGTAAATTACTATACCACATACCTGCTCTGGAAGAAGAAATACTCCTGGTTCTACGTGCTCGTACATGACTGTTGAAACAGTGACCGGAAGCCCTGTATTCGACTTCACTTTTGGGAAGTTGACCCGGAGGTCCAACGAGGGATGAATATCAGGCAAGACATCTGGCACGACTTTCATCTGGTGAATACGCTCCATCTACAAAACATAAAATTGAGAATCATTACCGAACAGCTCAATGCATACTTACCAGCAAGTCTAATGAACCCTCCTTCCTCCACCGCTGCTCCAAGAGGTGTCTGTCGACGGCTTTTGACATGTCCGCTGGAGGACTGTGAGCATGACGCGACGTCCAGCCATGAACTTACTTACCCATTCCATTGGCACATTTCCACCTCACTTGGGGAAAATTTATTTCACTCTGCACTTCTAAAATTCTCAGCTTCTCCTCCAACACCCGCAACGCGTCCTGGCTAGGCTGAGGTGTCTCCTTTTCACGCGCAATGGCACCCTCCAAAGCCTTTACCTCCTCCTTGAGCACTATTGAATCCTCTTTGATGACCTTCAGTGCTTCATCGAACGCAGGAAGAACACCAAATGCAAGAGGCCTGTTCCATTCACGCGGATGTTGCAGCGAAATTCTAGGCCGACGTGTTCTAATTGCCCGAGACTGCCTCTTCTGCGATGTCGCGGGTGCTTCGGACGACTGAGACTGCGAGGCGTCAGTGTCTGCTGCTGTCGACGCGAGAGCTACTTGTATTGTCGCGCTTCGTCGCGCAAAACCAAGGACTCGAGGTTGGAGGCTGCGTAGGGCTAGCATTCCGACGTGCCTACTCGATTGAAGAGAACAAAGGCTTTTGAATGAAATTTCTCAGATTCCAGAAAAGGAAGTTTCTTGCTCATCACGGCAATCAGGGGCTATGATGAATCGAATGAATAGCATACAAATCGTATGTATAGTATATCTATCAATCAAGCAATGGTATCGTAGATGGCAGTGAGATATAGAAGCACAATATGATAAATAACTGCGAAGGACAACAAGTGAATTAGCATGGAGAAACATCAGACAACCATGAACCATAAAATTACGTATAAACAAGAGCAGGAAACAATTATGCACGACGAAAGAGTACAACAGCTTGCGCGATATATACACCGATAACATGACAACCTAGAAAGTGGATAAACACAATGCAGTGCGGGAAAGATTAGCCACGACTCGGTCCTGCCGGAATCGATATTGAAAGTCTGCAACTTGACTCAGTATAGAGCGATGCAGATAAAAGACTAACACAGACCTCCATCCCGCACAACGGGATTCTGACAGCGACGACGTTCTTCTTGTTCTTCTCGTTCCATTTCAATTTCATATGGTGCCTTATACCCAGGTATCCGAACACCGATCTTGGGAGGTGAATGCTTGGGTTCCCAGCGACCACCGCCTGTTGCCTTACAAATTATACTGGACCTCCGTAGTGGATAGGCGTCAAGTTCACCGTATGACGGTTCTGGGACCTCGAGTTCAGTCGGAGATAAGATAGAATTGGGTAACGGAAGATGTCCAGTGCTGAAATGAGATGAGCTCCAGGCAACGCGAATGGGTCGAGATGGTGGGGCTGGGGTGTCCACAGGAGATGCACAAACAGACGAATTAGGAGAAGGAGCTCTCGAATCTACCGGAGATTTGACAAGCATAGGAGTGGATGGTCTGGCGTCTGGAGTGCGAGGAGAATTGCAGCCGTAGATCTGGTCCCAACAATCATCGCAGACCTTCTTTACGACGACTGGTGACGTTGGGCTATCGTAATTTGATATAGGTACGTTCCGCGGAGGATGAAGGAAATCGAGATTGGAAACGTCAAGTAAATGAGTTGTACGGGTGGTGCACTGATGGCAAAAAACGCCACCGCACTTTCTGCAATGCTGTTATGTACAATTAACATTCTAGACTAACTAAGATGTAAAATTCGAACTCACATGACGCCGTTCAAGAACCGAGAACTTGGTGCGGCAATAAAAATTATCGCATGTAGTAGCGAGAGAATCAGGCTGAGTGTGGGTAGTGTTAGTATACTGAACAACGGAGTGTGTCACAATCGGACCGCACCTTCCAGAGGCTCCTTGGCAATAGGACTGCCAGATGTTCATTAGTGCGTTGGGATAATGCGAGATAGAGAGATGATTCAGATGTTGAATCAGTCTGTGAGCCTTGACGAAATTTGTCAGGAAAAAAATGGAGCATGTGTATCCCGACAGTGATACCTTCAGCTAGAGAGGACGCGTCAGAAGAGCACTCTGACTCGTTGGAAGTTGATGAGCCAGGGTAAGCCATTGATGAATGGGCCTTGGCAGCAAGATTAGCAAGTACGGTAGCGACTTGAAGAACAGACATGGAGGGAGGAAGAAGGTGAGGATTAATGTGCGCAGATGCCAACACCGAGCTCATCTCTTCCGTTGCGACAAGTTATATCGAATCCCCATCATTGTCGTGGGAATAAATGGGAGACCGTAACTACAACAGCGCTGTTTCGAACCTTGAAAAAATTGGACTTTTCTGGTAGATTGTAATTAGCCGACCCAGGCCGACCCTTACAACCTTGGCTGGAGCCGCTCGACGGGCTTCTTGTTATTGGAGGATTCGGTGGAAACGAACAAAGCCAAATCGATTTATAACGTATACCAATACCGCGGAGTTTCTTGGAATTTCCCTTGAAATCACGAATGCGGGCAAATCCCTGGGAACCAAACCTTGGATTAATATTGTCGAGAGCTGCTTTGTTTTGTTGGTTAAGTTTTGTTTCTTTAAGCTGTGTCACACCTTCTGCCCACTCTTCCCAGCGCAATCATTTATGACAAGGTGTGTAATGTTCCTGCCACCAAGGCCACTAAGCCGTCGCCGGCGCCGAATGAATGCAGTTCCAACATTTATCCGTGATTTACTGTTACCCACGTCGTGACAACACTATAAAGTCAATAAGCAATACATTTGTTCATATATAAAGTGATGTGTCTTTCAATGAACAGTGGGCGTGGCAAGTATGGTAAAACGCAAAAGCAGCTAAAGCAGTACATACAATCTCACGAAAGGGCAAGCAAATAATTAACCACGACATCCTCCTCTCGCGCTGTCAACATGCCCGTCCAAAAACCGTCCGCCGCCTAGCCCACGTCGCGAATTCTTCGCAGCCAATGGAGATTCTGCGAGACGCCCGACAGGGGCGAAATGATGACCAATTGGTGTAATGTCAGGGCTAGAGGATACATGTGTAACAGGAAGATGCGAATCATCTTCTACAACTCCTGATAGATGGTGTCCAAAACGACGACTTGATATGCCCTCGCTTGGTCTAGTGGGCGTGTTGAACAACTCAGGACCGCGTCCTTGCCAAAATTTATTCTTTGGTGTTGCAAAGGGAGCGCCAAACCTGATGCCGCGTGAAGGGGTGGATGTTGGATCAAATGGAGATTCGTCAGCCATAAATGGCTCAGCACAACCAGGTGTCGCTGTATACACACGCACACTTTGAGAGGAGAGTTGCGGTGTCTGCGGACCAGGCTGGGAAGATGATTCATCCCAAGAAGAACCAGAGGAAAATTGAGGGCCCGCCCTACGGCCAGGTGGAGTCATGGGTGGGCGTGAAGAGCTGCTCCATGGGATCGCTGGCGAAAGGTTAAGCCCCACATGAAAGAAAGGTGGATCGTAGCTTTTGTCATGCCTTAGCTTCTCTTCAGTTGGCACGAAGGTCGGCTCAGATGCCGGCGGAATATCAGGAGGGGGTGTTTTGGCGCAACTGCCACAAAACCACGGATCTTCCTCCCTACCCAACTCTGCGATACTTTGAATACCAATGCATTGTAGGTGGTACCAAGTGTGACATCCATCACATTGAACCAACTCTCGGCCATCATCACTGCCTCGACAAATACAAACAATTTCATCATCAATGTCATCGTTGGTGGAATTGTGCGGCGCTCGTCGAAACGAGAACTGTCTAATTGATCGCTTCGATAGCAATGCAGTTCTGGCATCAGCTGGATCGCTCGGAACAACGGATACCGTGGTTGGACCACGACCTCGATTCTGTGAACGAGCGAGAAGAGGGTATGTTTTGCCTCTGCCACTGCCGAACCTGGGACGCAATGTTTGATTCTGAAACAAACTCTCTTCGTGGTCTTCATCATCCGAATCCCGGCTTAGGAAATTTTCGATGTACCGCAAGCGCTGTTCCTCCTCCATTTTGGAATAATCGTCACACTGCTCTGAACGCAAGCGCCACGGAAATTGGGTGTCCGGCCAGTTTGGAACATCACTAGCTGCTTCCATCTGCAAAGGGAAGGCACTCTGGTCCTTTAATTCGTCCATAGAAGGAGTCTTCTTCTTTTTCCGAGAACGCTTTTTCTTCGATGGGCTTAGTTTATTTAGACTGGGTGGATCAGAGGGTCCAATATCCATCAAGATTCTGCCATAGCCTTCCACCTCAACTGGAGTTAACTGTGACCGTGAGGAGGAACCTTGGGGGGAACTCCGGAATGCCGACAATCTGCTCTTTTGGCGGAGCTCCTGCTCACTAACCAAAGGAAGGGCTTCAGGTTCTCCAGAATGATCCAGATACCCAGGATCATCAGGTCGCTGCAAGTCTGTGCGCTGAATAGTGAAGTAAAGGAGGGTCAGCATGCCCCTCGAGGCCAGCTGGAACAGGTACATACATAGCGATCGTACCCTCCTGCCATTAGACTTTCTTCAAAGCTTTCGTCAGAGGTTTCCTGAAATAACATCAACCGCCGGCCTTTGATAGGACTCTCTGTTACTCCGATCGTTGCGGTGACCCGCTGTCCTTCTTTGCCATCTACATCAAGAGGTGGTGGTGACTCTATACGCTTTGCACGCTTGAGGTAATCAGGCCTCCGTGCCTCTGCTTCTTGCGTGAGGCTGATCTGATTCTCTAACAGCTGTGCACGGATCCGGGCCATTTCCCCTCCGACCTCTTCGCCAAGTTCCTGTGATGCAGGAGGCGGTGAAAAGATGCTGCTAGACGGAGGTAGGAAGTCGGTAGATGAATTTTGAGATGCTTGACGCTTTCTGTTTGAGGTGGTACTTTTGACTTCCCCTGATTGGTGCGTAGTAACACTGGATGTGCTGTCTTGCGCAGCAGAAATCCGAGGACGGGAAGAATATTCTGCAGTTCCCCCAGTGAGTCCATCTACAAAACTACGATAGTGCTTAGTGTTACTACGCAGTCAACATTTGTGAATAAACTAACCTTGTGGACGGCGTTCTTCTTGTAATCCGAGGGGGCGAGTGACTAATTGAATTCAGCAACATTCAGGATAATGTACCCATAAGGCATATATACCTTCTCTTATCGTTCTTTCCCTGGGATCCATTTGCACGAGAGCGAATAACAAGTGGGCTGAAACTAAGCACAATGACCCTACACATAATGTCAAATTGATACATACCTGGAATCTGGTGTGATCATTTTATGGGGCCTGAATATTGGAGAAGATGCAGAAGGATACCTACATTGTATATCCAGTTCACGTTGAATTAAACCAATTAGTCACACTCACGAGATAGATCTGAAATCTGTTGGCAGGACGTCCTCCAGCAAGCTGCACAACATAGTTACTCCCACTTTGTTTCCTTCAAGATATAAAATGACATACTCACATTTGACCTTTGAGAGCACTATTGCGTGAACTCGACTGCCCATATGCGCCAAGATTAGTAGGACTGCAAGAAGAACAAAGTTAGCATTTTTGCATGGACCGGCGTACCAGTGTCATCGAGCGAGTGAAGAATGAAAGATATGAAAACGGCTCTTGCGACGGTGAACAGATAGGGTAAATATTGAAGCAGACATGCTTACCTCTGCGGCGTAGGAAGATGCACATGTTGACTTAAAAAGGGAGGTAGCAAGCCATTTACGGGTCTTCTTGGACTATCGGGCGTGTCAAATCACGTATCCGAAAACTCGTAGGACGTACTTACCTAGCATCACCCAATGATGCACGCCCCCTCTCTGTGCGCTCATTCGTTGAACCAGGGGCTTGGTGGTATGTGAGATGTGAGAGCCACATTGTATCTTCCATATCTGGTGTCCTCAGTACGCTGCTATGCGACATACTACTTCCTGTCAGAGGAGGTGCGGCCTCATTGCTCGTTTTTGCGGGTTTGTCAGACACGGCCATGGGACTCTGGCTGCCGCCTCAGGGATGCACCAAGGATCGGAAACAAGAACAAGAGCTTTGAAAGATAGATAAGACTATCAAGATTCAGCAGGTTCTTTCTTTGTTTTGACCAGCCCTTCACAACTGAATTGAAGAGAGATTGCGGAGTGAACTTGAAGACAAATGAGTCTATCTTCTAATTAGTTTACAACCTCGATGATTACATAACCACAGGTTAATCCGAAAATGATGAGTTCAACTGTTTCTTGACTGTATGTCAAATCCTTGCAATTGAACCAAGTTGGTCGTGCTCATGCGGGCCATTGAATTTTATAGTGGTATAGGTGCTTCACGGATATTGATGAGTTTGAGCTTTCCTTAAAGTCACTTCATAGGTGGCCTGCATCTCGCACTTCGCCAAAGCCGTGTGGCGAGTTCCCCTGTGAAAGCGTTCGACTGGGATCAAACTGCATGTCAGGTATATGCAGCTAACTATGGCGCTAAAATAATCTCTAGGGTAGGTTGATCTTTCATGTATTTATTCTCTGACATTGACCTGTGTGAGATCATGTGTTCCTTTCATAGACGGACATATCAACCCTTACTGCGATAGATCTTTTACATCTGCATGCTGACGTTTGGCTCCTATCCCCGTCGTGTCAACCTTACACTGTCTTGAATCCTTCTGCTAGAGGAGAGGCAGACCCTAGAGCGAAGTCGTTTCTTCATCTAATCGATCATGTTTTGCCGGACCTCGCTGCCCAGGATTCGCAGCCTCGGTATATGCTCATCGAGAATGTAGCAGGCTTCCAGGTTAGTCGACTTTATTCCTCGGTGAACATCGTCTAATATCAATACTGATGCATCATTGGTAAGGACTCGATGACAAGGAGGCGTTTAGTCGATACCCTCCAACGGCTCAGCTACGTTGTTGCTGAGTTTCTTCTGACTCCTGTACAGTTTGGCATCCCAAATTCACGGCTGAGATACTACCTTCTCGCGAAATTATCCCCCCTCCGGTTCTCTGGTCTTCATGAATCTCCCTTTGATCGAGTTCACGAGCAGATACCAGGAGCTGCATTAGACATTCCTGTACGCTCACTTCGTGAATATTTGGACCCTGCACACGAGGATGAAATTTATCTGCGGCACAACATCCCCGATCGAGTACTTGTAAAGTGGGGTCGTTTATTCGACATTGTACTGCCATCTGGTCGGCGGACCTGTTGTTTCACAAGGGGTTTGTTTGCTCTAGCACTGGCTATGACATTTACCAAATTTATTTACCCTAGGTTATACACGACTTGTTGAGCGTGCAGGTTCCATACTTCAAGTGAATGAGGACCTTGACGTGAGTTTATAAGCGCAATGTTCAAACTTGAATTTCGGGCTGAAGTGAGCAAGGCCACCGAGGTCTTCGACAAGTTTCTTGAAGCTCGATCACGGGGAGATGAAGACGCCGTTCGCATCCTAGATCAGCTACACCTTCGGTACTTTACACCCAGCGAACTCTTGAAGATCTTTCGGTTTGAGGAATTAGAGTCCAATCAACAGTTTCTGTGGCCACCCGCCGTATCTCTAAAATCACAGTACCGGCTCATTGGCAATAGCGTCAATGTGGAAGTGAGTGAACGTTTATTTGAAACATGGAAATTTTGGCAAATTCCTATAGGTCGTGCGGCACCTGATTGATTATCTCTTTGATCACGGTGAAGAATTTACAACATGATTCTGAACATCTCTTGCTCCTTGCGTTCCACTTGCTTGATAGCAGCATTGGTTGCATGTGTCTATTCTGTGCGACTCATTTACATAAATCATTTATAAATACAGATTGCCGGGTGGGGGATCCGGGGCCCGAGCGCCATCGACGTTGGCGCCAGCCGCGCACGAAGTATAACTCACGTACGTTGTCTTACAGAAATCAAGTGCAAGTGTCTAGGGCCGGTTTCGGCTTCTACGTTACCGGACAGTCCTTATATATTTAGTTCCGTGAACTGTGTCATGTGAGGATAGCTACTTAGTTTGACACGTCCCGCATCGACATCCTTTGTTCGCACCTTACATCTCGCGACGTAGCATTTTAACATGCCTCAAAACAAGTTCCAGAGGACTTTTATTGTCGGCTGTGGATGCACTGCATTTATAAAGGTCAATACCTCAATCTTGTCAGTCTCCAGCATTCAATTCATTCGACAAACAGCCCAGAGGCCAGAGGACAACGGAGGATGTAAGTCGAATCAGTGCAAGAAATGAATGATTTCCGATTCCCCTCATGTATAGATGGGACTTGAAGCGGGTACAAAGGCGCTGCTTGATGCTGGTGAGTTACGCATGATGAGACACTTTATTCAGGTGAATCACATATTCGAACTTCCTAGGTATCACATATGATGCAGTGCAAACTGCATTTGTGGGTTACTGCTATGGTGATTCTACAAGTGGTCAAGTATGGCGCTCCTTCATTCGGTTTTACGATGCTAATCTGTGTAGCGAGCTCTTTACGGCCTCGGAATGACCGGGCTTCCAATCACCAACGTGAATAATAATTGTTCGACCGGAAGTACAGCCCTGTTCCATGCAAACAACGCTGTAAAGTCAGGTCTGGTCGACTGTGCCCTCGCGTTGGGCTTTGAGCGTATGGCGGCGGGTAGTCTCGGGACCAACTTCCCCGACAGGCCACCACCGACTCTATTGTTTAACAAGCGGACTGTAGACCTCGAAAAGACCCTAACCTCCGGAACAAACTTTGGTCCAGGTGCTCCCCGAATGTTCAGCAACGCAGGGCAAGAATATATGGACAAATTCGGTGCCGAGGTTAAACACTTGGCCATGATAGGTATCGTGCAGCGCTCGTGTTACAAGTGTGTACTCAACGTATTCTAGCCGCAAAGAATCATGCACATTCTGTCAAGAACCCATATTCACAGTTCCGTAACGGATGGACGGTTGAACAAGTCTTGCAGGCACCTAAAATCACTGCACAACTAACGAAATTCATGTGCAGTCCCACATCGGTAATGATGGTCCTGCCCTCAAGTACTCAGCGCTCACCGTGCATTAGGATGGTGCAGCCTGCTGTATCGTTGCATCAGAAGACTTTGTGCATGCTCATGGATTGGAGAATCAAGCCATTGAAATAGTCGCGCAAGGCCTTGAGACGGACGACCCTGCTGCATATGATTCTCAAAGCGCTATGGAGGTCACTGGTTACGGGATGTCGAAGCGATGCGCTGACAAAGTATTCAAAGACGCTGGCTTTGCCGACGGCGAAGGGCGCGACTTGGTCGGCGTGGTTGAACTGCATGACTGTTTTTCCGCAAATGAAGTAAGTCCACCTTTCCTAAGGTAGGCTGGCGCATGACTCTCCCTTAGCTCGTCACATACCCTGCCCTTGGACTTTGCGCCCCTGATGAGGCACATAAGATGGTTGAAAGAGGAGATAACACGGTCAGAGTGTTTTGTTTCAATTCGGCAGCAACTGAACCTTCTCTAGTACGGCGGCAAGTATGTTATAAACCCGAGCGGTGGCCTTGAAGCCAAAGGACATCCACTCGGGGCTACTGGTCTAGGTATGCATTTCTATATCACAAGTGAGTAGCGTTGATTATGTCGGCAATATCATTCTCATATTACTTTGGCAGTGCAATTGCGTAATTGTTCGTGTGGCAATTGATCTATTTGTTTTCCGTGATCTCCCTAACGCAGTTTATGTTTGCTAGGGGCAGGACCTATGCAAGCACCTGGCTTATTCGACATTCCGGATCAGCGGGGAAAATATGGTCTTATTCACAACATTGGTATTGGGGGTGCAGTCGTCGTCAGTCTACTCCGCAGGCCCGAATTTTACAAAGCAGGAGGTATCGACGGCCAGGCTAGGTAAACCTATTTTTATTTGAATACAGTCTACTAATCTGCAAGATAAATCAGGCTAGGGTACAACCACGCTCATGAATGCCGGCCTGTTACGCTCGCAGATGTTGACAAAGTTAAGTCGAAGAAATCGTCGAAATTTGTCCTTCAGCATGCGAAACTTTGAAGATTACATACCCATGAATGTATTTTTATCTGTCTTCTTGTGCTATCAATCTTCAACCATATATAACAAATATTCAATTAAAAAAAATATGTATGATCCAATGGATTTTCAATCATTGACAGTGCCCGACAGTTGGGGAGTTTTTCCACAGGCAAGACTTGAATCAAAATGTGATCGATAAATTATCCATTTCTGCTTTGAATTTTGACATTGGAACTTTTTCAGCAGACGGACTGAAGAGGGCACCTTTCTCGCAAATGTAGGTCCAGATCTTGCAGAGACCTTCATGGTGCATGTGACTCTCTTCCCACCGAAAACGAACTAATTTCGTGCTAGTCACGCTGTCGGTTGGCCACACTTCACCGTCCTTTGGCCAGCTCACGGGTAGGTGCTTGGCCTGAAGGTTTGAAATCCCCCATGACTCTATCAGAGTATGCCTCAAGACTTACCCCAACACGGTCCATCTCCCCTTCACTGTCATCCGAGCTTTCTTCATCCCAGCTCAACCGCCCCCCGACAGGTCACGTGACATCACGTGGCATCGGAGAATTTGCATTGATGATTGAACCGTCGGTGTCACCCTGTTACCCAACACGCTGTACCAAGAGGTGTGGAAAATTGCAATTCCTGACATGGAGCTGGCGTAAGTTGGGACACACCCCCTCCTACCGTGACAGTGTTATGGTCACGTTAATTAGACCATATATAGTAGCTTAGTAATATCACTTTGCAGACAAAAGTTCAATGACACAAAACATGAGACTTGTATGAGACAGTATGCAAATTTATAGCAGGCAAAATGCAAGCAAAACATAACAAGTACATAGGATGGTGAGAAAAGTGTGTAGACTAAATAACAATGATCATAAATCATGAATTCAAAAATGAGTACAAGGCAATTGAGGAGCTATGCAAAGTAAGAGACATAGTGATTCAGGGGTAGACAGTGTTGAAGCTGGAGAACAACACTGTATTGTGTGTCTATGACATGGTGGGAGAGGAAAAAGAGAGGATGGTCTATAATGTAATCTGGTGATCAGAGGCGAGCAAGGGGACAGAGAGAGCTGGTAAAGATAATATATTATCTCTGTTATGCTAATAGCGATAACTCAGGTGGTGTCTCCGAACTAAGTCCTAAGAGGGACGTCGTTTAGTTCGATAATCAATGTATCTGAGTCTGGACTTGGTGACGTGAGTCGGCAAGTCAAGATGAGGGAAAATATTGGTATCAGACACAAGAACAATGAGTTCAAGTGAAGTTGAAGTCAGAAGAGCTGTCTTGCTCAAGAGATCAGGTATCCGTTAGAATACTGAGTAGATTCAAGTTAGAGACTACAGGACAAGTAGATCGACTACTTATAGGTAAGAGTTCTTTAGGGCAGGGTTACCAACATAGTGGTAAGGGTAAAGGGGTACAGCAGACGGGGATCAAGAAGGCAATGCACGATAAGAGATAATGAGTCGAGGCATATGGTAGGCAACGGGGATCAAGGATGCTGTACAAAGAAGCAAGATAAGAGATATTGTATCGGAGATAAAGAGGAAAAAGATAGGGGAGACATGTTATCGTAACATTACCTCCCGTTCTAGGTATGAAGTCACCTGACTTCATTCCGGAGCATTGTGATACCATTCGTGGTCGTAGTCAAGATCCTGCAACATATCGAGGACCTCGTCAGCATTCTCTCCCTTGTTGCGTTCAACGCGTCGGGATTCTGCGTCATACGCTGCTTCCAAAGCAACGAGGTTCTGGTAGAATTGGTCATGCGAGCGTCCCTGATGAAGGATCTTCTTAGAAGCATCTGGCTTCTATCAAGGAAGATCTGGATCGGGGAATGCATCAAGCATGCAGATAGTGACAATGTGAAGAGGTGAATGAGTGACAAGGTCAAAAAAGATAGGGGGGTTCTATGTTATTGTAACAGTGAGCATGACAAAGTGCTGTGCAGTGATGATCCAAGAGATATGGCAATAGCAGACGATGCTGTGGGGGATAATAATAAAGCTGTGCAATGATGCAATGCAATGATGGTGGGATGATCCAATGACCTGGTGTAGAAATGTCATGTGGTTGCCATGCAGGATGTCAACTTGCAGGGATCATGGAGTATATACAATCTGTGAGGCTCTTCCCTAATATGATTGGGGATGGTCATCTGCATAGTTTGGCTGATTTGTTTGCAATCTCTGGGATGAGCAGGGAGGATAGATTGGTGTGGGCGTTCATAGTTGTTATGGTTGTGAGGATTGAGTGGATAATGACTTGGAATGAATGGTGGAAGAAGTTGTGAAAGATGATTGGGGAATGATGAGGGAATAGACGTATAATGCACAGATTTTGAGATATTTGCACAGCATGGCAAGGTCTGGCTGAACATAGAGGTCATCTGGGAGTGTGAGGGTTGAAGATGGGAGGACATTGGAAGTGTGGGAATGTGGGAGAAGTGAATCAACCTTGTTGAACATGGTGAGCCGAAAGAACACCAAATGTTGTAATGGTCTTGAAATAACTTGAGAATTGCAAAGTTGGGAAAATGAAAGAAGATAGATGTAAGGAGTGATATGGGAAATGAAGATTAAAAATAAAAAGCCATGTTCTTGCTACCAAACACTTTTGGTGTGTGACACTGCTAGACTTTTCCGTGTCACCTCCAGTTCTTTCTGCTTCTCTGTTAAGACCATGCTCGAAGGGTGGATCCAAAGGGCTAGGCTTCAGCTTGTGCGCTGCACCCCTTACCTGAGTACATGCCCTTAATTTCCTGAGGAGAATAATGACGACCGGCCAGATAGCTCGGCTGAAGCTGGCAGAACTAATAGGGGTTGTCTGGAAGTCAGAGGTACAAGTTCCCTGGATGCAGTTCGGGTAGAAACAGAACAGGGGAAGACTTAACAATGGCTGGCAAAATATAGTTCAGCCGAGGATGGTGGAACCAATAGGGGTCGGCCAGAGTACAAAGGGAAGACTACCCTGGACTGGGTCCAGGTAGAAACCAACAAGAAGTGGACTACCCGAAGGTAGAGACAGAGGGGTTAGTCTTAGGGATATGATCCCGAGACTCAGAGGGTTGGCCAGGAAGTGGAATCCCGGACCCAGAGGAAATATGAGAATGAACAGAGTCTAAGATGTTGTCTTTACTGGGAATCAGTCCCAAGACACAGAGGGGACAAGAGGCATGAGTGGGCAGAGTCTAGATGCGATATTCGAACTGAGGAAGTACTACATTTTACAAGGGTTTATAAATGATAGGATATGCAATGGGAATGCAGTGAGCAGAGTTCTGAGGCTGTGAGAGGAACATATGGAAAGGCTAAGTCGACAGGCACAAAGGTAACTGACACAGGCCAATCATGAGGAATGGAGAGTAAAAGGAAATATGAAGCAGAACTAAGAGTGATGGTGGAAATGAACTGTCAATGGATGATTGAGAATGGAGATGGAGATTAACTGTCAGGCGGATCTGGACATATAGGAGTAGTTACAAGGGGATATACATATGGTGAACAGAAACAGGAATGAGAGCCAGGGCAGATTTGACAGATAGGGGTTTCATCAGGCAATCGGCAAGGAGATGGTTTTCCTAGTTATAATTGCTAAGATCAAATCAGAAATCCACAAAATTACATGCAAAGACAAAGGTAGATAAAGTAATATATAAGATAAACAAATTGAAGAATCCTGGGTCCTTTTATAATTTTTACAAAACTCTGCCATCATCTTGCACTCATCTCTTCCAACCAGAAATCTGATATCTAGCCTCATGGGCTTGGCCCTAATGGGGGGATACTGTCATATTCTGTTCCTGACCCCTATGT
Source organism: Auricularia polytricha (assembly GCA_003316125.1). Classification (NCBI taxonomy): domain Eukaryota; kingdom Fungi; phylum Basidiomycota; class Agaricomycetes; order Auriculariales; family Auriculariaceae; genus Auricularia; species Auricularia polytricha. Next base: position 39,869 of record QFEN01003591.1, read on the forward strand.
TTTGGTCTGGACTTCCATATTTTGGATCTGTTCTCTACTTCATTTTGGTTTTCCCCATTTGTATGTTCCATAATCAAACCCCTATCTGTTGGATCTGCTTGACAGTTCATTTCCAGCTACATTCCATTTTTGATTGTTCCCTTTGTTCAGTTCATTTCTGTTTCCATTCTTGATGGTCCGTTTGACACCTCATTTCCATTAGCTCTGTTTCTGCATAGCCTTATGTTCTGATGACTGCACTCCTGTTGGGAAACCTATAGTATATAAACCCATGTACAATCATAGTATTAGTTCAGTTTGAATATCATTTTAGACTCAGTTCATTCTTGTGTTTCCACTCGGTCCGGAATTCCACTTTCCAGCCTACCTCCAAGTCTCAGGATAATCTCCCTAAGACTAAACCCCTCCTCCTCTACCTTCAGGTAGTCTATTCCTTGTTGGCTTCTACCCGGACTTAGTCTAGGGTAGTCTTCCTTCTATGCACTTAGACTCAAAGTGAGAGCATAGAACGAAAACAATTAAATTAAATTCTATAACGACGATGACAAAATTATTTGGGTAAAACCCTGCGGGGGCTTTAGGCTGAAACAGACCACAAGTACCTAGCAAAGGACAAGTATGAGCTGTGTATCCCAAACAATAGGAGCCAGTCGACGCAACAAGCACATGCTTGGCCCCCAAACCAAAAGGAGATGGGCAAAGGAAAACTCACAAAGCAAAATCTTAGCATGTTGGAGGCAGCACGTAACACATGAATGGCTCTAAAATTGGGGTGTCTTGCAGGTACGGGGCAAGGACCACAGCATGCTTCCGCAGGTAGAGAAGGAAGGCATTGCTGCTCCAACGTCCCATGGCTTTGACATTATCGAAAGGGACACCACGAAGCAGGTACTCTAAAGTACCCCCAATCCTGATCCCGTGCCCTTTAAGTACCCCAGTCCCAAGTTGATTTCCCGCTGTCTGCAAACATCCAAGGAAGGCAGACCTCGTCAGTGGACGTAGGCCTGCTGGGTGACGCCAACTGAAAACAGCAGCAGAAGGAGGAGGCTGGTTGATGGCCAAATGATGATGTAGTGCTGCCTGTGGATCGATGATACTGGACTGGGCAGCCCAATAGACATCTTCCCCAACTTGCGATATCTTGGTGCAAGGTAGTGTGAATACGACCACTTTGAAACTGTTGCGATCCTCATCATATTGAATATCTCCAACTTTTACATAGAAGCTTGGATCTGCACGGAAGCTCGCGAGAGAAGGCACTGTGAACTCGCCAGTACGTGCAATGGTGAAGAAGGAAGTCGTTAAACAGGCAAAAACAGCTGCATGCAGCGGCTGTGCCATGTCAAGCACAGAGCGGATTCTCACTATGAGTTCCACTGTGAAAGGAGCACGCTTGGGACATTTGGAGGAGGGTGGAGCCAATCGCGCAGCTCCCGTGAGTGCAAGTGAAGATTCTGTGTGGTTGGCAAGCCAAGGTGCTCTGTGAAGTAGGTGCCAAGCGCGAATCACATAGAAGTAATTTTCAAGTGTGGCTCCTGCATACAAACCTGCGCAAGCAGAGATGAAAGCGAGGAGCAGGACAGGAGGTGCTGGACAACGCTGGGACTCAGACACTCCCCGTGTGTCACAGAAAACATGATAGACAAGGAGCCCCGATCCATATGTCTCTCTGGTACTGACAGCATGCGAATGAGCGATCACAGCGAGAATCTGATCTAAATCATCATCTGACACTGGGATAGGTACCCCACCACCATACATACGAGAACACTTAGTGGCCGGGACCCAAAGTCTCAACCGATCTCGTGCAAGGCAATGTGGACAAAGTGAGGAAACCAGTGGTGTCAGGTTTATTGGGTATGGGCATGGTGTAGCCGTGGATGTCACTATTAAAGCCTGGGAGGAAAGTATAATGAACTGTACTCTATCCTATCACAAAGTGACCCTATCATTTCTCCCTGATTCATTAGTTT